>ML265018.1:88955-142628 GCA_005239495.1 Nicotiana undulata | reverse complement strand
TCCCCCCCCCCCCCCCCACAAGGTTAGGGAAGATATTTATCTCAAATCACGCTCAATTAATCAATTAGTAGGCTTTCCCTCAATTTCCAACTCCAAACGACGCCAAAACAATTCCATACTATAATTATAACTATATGAAACTAATTTAAATAATGACATAATGATCTTAGAGAATTGAAAAATCGCTCCAAAAAGTCAATCGGGGCCCGACCAAAATTACAAAAATTGATCATCCATTCAACCATACCAATGTTATCAATTTCCGACCTCAATTCGTCCTTCAAACCATCATTTTACATTTTGAAAGATTTTACAAATTCTTTCCAAATTTTCAACTTAATTCACTAATTGAATGATGAAAATACAAATGAATTCATGAAATATAACAAGATTCGGGCAGAGAACACTTAACCGTTGCTTTATAAACCCACAACAAATATCCCAAAATCGAGGTCTACAACTCAAAATATGAAGAAAATGGTCAAACCCTCGACTTATATGATTCTGCCCATGACTCCCGCATTTGCAGACAAGGAAGCGCATCTGCGCTCTCGCATTTGCAAGTAAAGGTTTGCATCTGCGAACTCATCGTACAAGTTAGGTATGCATCTGCGGCAAATATAGTCGCACCAACGACACCGCAGAGGCACCAAAAGGAGCGTAGAAGCGAACCACTTTGCATTGCGATCGTTGGACCGCAAAAGCGTCCTTCGCACCTGCGTGCCAGCCTCCGCATAAGCGAGCAAGCTCCCAGGCCACTACGATCGCAGAAGCGACTAGGCTCACACAGAAGCGCAGCCGCACCTGCACTCCAAAATGTTGCAGGTGCGAAGCACAAGAACCAGACATATCCCAAAACATGAAAATGATCATAAGCTCGTCTGAAACACACCTGGGCTCCTCGGGACCCTGTCCGAATATACCAAACATTCCTACAACATAACATGGACCCGCTCGAGGTCTAAAATCAGAACAAACAATGTCGGAACTACGAATCGGACCATGAACCGAACTTATAAAATTTTAAATTTTCCCACCTCTAAAACTCATGCCGAATCACATCAAATTAAACCGGAACGACGTCAAATTTTGAATGCAAGATCCAAATGACATGATGGAGCTATTCCAACTCCAAAGTCGACTCTCGGTCAAACCCTTCAACCTTCCAAAAACCTCAACTTTCCATTTTTTGCCTAAATGATTAACATTATCCTACGGACCTCCAAATCCAAATCGGGACGCACGCTTAAGTCCAAA
Source organism: Nicotiana undulata (assembly GCA_005239495.1). Taxonomy (NCBI): domain Eukaryota; kingdom Viridiplantae; phylum Streptophyta; class Magnoliopsida; order Solanales; family Solanaceae; genus Nicotiana; species Nicotiana undulata. The sequence goes on along the minus strand of ML265018.1, from coordinate 141,371 downwards.
TCACCATACGGAACTATTGGAACCATAAAAATTCTATTCCAGAGTCGTCTACACAAAAGTCAAATTCCGGTCAACTCTTACCGCTTAAGCTTTTAAAACACAAATACTTCTTCCAAATCAATCCTGAATCATCTGAAATTCGAACTTGACTATGCGCGCACGTCATAACACATAATACGGAGTTGCTCGAGACCTTATGCTGTGAACGAGATTTTAATTCTCAAAAAGACCGGTTGGGTCGTTACACAATATAATGGTTGAGATTTTCTCTTTATGATATTTGAAAGTTATGTTTGAAATTTAAGCTCATTTGGAGTAGATTTGGGTATTGAATCGTGTATTGGATTGTTGAAACTCGAAGAACAAGTTTATGTTTCAGAACTTAAGATTCGAAATCTGAAATTGCATTCAATAGATTGAACTGCTTAAGATTTGAATTTTTGAAGTTGCATTTGAAAGATAGAAGAAACTTCAGATTTGATTTATGAAGTTGTATTGAAGAGATTGAATCACTTCAAATTCGAATTTCTGAAGTTGCATTTGAAAGATAGAATAATTTCAGATTTGGTTTCTGAAGTTGCATTGAAGTTGTTAAACTATTTCAAATCTGAGAGGGTACACTTTGCAAAATTTTGTGCAATGCTGGTATAGCTTTAACGGTAGCCCCAAAAGTGGGTATATATGAAAAATGGGAATCATACAAAAATATCAAAAAAACGTTTTAACTCACCAACCTCTAGCCATTAATTATAGACTTACCAAGACTAGTCAAACACATATAAAATTAAAAATCCAAATAAATAAGGATTCTTTCTCTCCAAGAATTACACGCGAAGATTTTCTTCCATATTTTTAAGCGTGATCAACAATATTAGATGTAAGACGGAAAGAAAATTTCATGGATGAGGAAGCAAACAAGGTGATGAAATATATATAAACGATTCCAAAAATCTGAGCAAAAATGAACTGTTTTGATGGGTATGGTTGAAATTCATTAAATACATAAAGATGAGTCAATATACAAAATTTAAGGAAGATTGGAGGTGATTTGGACTGATTTGGAATCAAAATTCGTAGTTAAAATCGGGTTCAAAATATTCTTCTGCGACACATGTATCAAACATGTATCTCACACACAGGTATATACATGGATATACATGTGATACATATTTGATACAAAATATGATACGCAGTGTGATACACATATCATCTTTTCATGTTCATCTTCTTCTTTGAATTTTCAATTCAAACAACCTCAAAACTTTGTCAAATCATCCCAAAACTGAGATTTAAACTTCTTAAGACGTATCCAATCTATTCTAACAACACCCACTCAAAATAAAATAAATATTTGATTTTTTTGGCTCTGAATAATTAATTGGCTAAGATTGATAATATTTTGTGAATTGGCTAATATTTGTATTAACTTACATATAGATTGAAAATTTCCCTTATGAAAATGCCCCTTTGTTTAATGGGCTAATTAACACCTTATGGGTGACCCAGCCCAATAACAATTCTCCCGCAAGTACATTATAAGTGTCCTATAGAAATTATAGCTGTGCTTGTTTACGTGTGAGGTAATTAATTATAAAGTTAAATTGCATAAAGAATAAAAAGGTAGAATAATCCTTCACCAACTTTGCCCAGCCCTTGCCCACCACCTGTTGACTGTCGTCAGCAACGTCTACTTAGGGTAACAAGTCTAAAAGGAACTTTGAATTATCAAATCATAATAGACAACGTAACTTTAATTACGGGTAAAACAAGGGAACTTTAAACCACAAACGACATGTGTAATTATGCTGTCGATATTGACAGCCTAAGGATATGAGCTTAGATAATATTAAGACAATTAGATAATATTAAAATAATTTTAGAAAATCATGCATAAATAATATGAGCTTAGTCTCGTAGACACACGGCCAGATTTATAGACTAGATTATGCGCACGTGAATCCATGGTTTTTTCGATAATCAAGCCTGTAAATCTGGTTGTGAGTCTACGAGACTAAGCTCATATTATTTATGCGCGATTTTCTAAAATTATTTTAATATTATCTAATTGTCTTCATATTCTAAAAAGATTGATTTATTCACTTGGTCGAATATTGAATTATTTATCCAGAGGAATACATATTAATTCTCACCTAATACTTTTTTCCCCTTTTTAGTGATGCACCCATATTTTAAAAGTTTTAGATCCGCTTATGCGTGGACGGTTAACTGTTCGGTTAGCTGTTTAGTACAGTTTATAAAAACAATAATTGACAAACGATACAGTGTACTCCTAAATGCTCTATTCCTTTTTTCTTTATTTCATTTTACGTGCAAAAGTCAAAAATGAAAAAATAAATAGATGTAAATCGAACGTTGTAAAATAGGTAGTAAATTTATTATTTAGATATATTTAAATTCAATTTGGGATATCAGACCCACAATGCAGAATAATACTTGAGTATATTTAATTTGGATATAACTTTATTTTTTGAAAAAGATAACTAAAAAGATCTAATTAAAAATCTCGAGTTTTCGAATGTGTTAATTCGGAACAAAAATATATAAGTAAGGTCTAAATGATATATGAAATAATTTCTTTCGAAGGCCGTGGAACTTAATAATCAATAAATCAAAGTTTGAACCCAAATATCCTAAGATCGTGAGTGTTGTTTAATTTGAATTTCTTTTCTCTCTTGTCAACTATGAAACTATTTTTGTTCCTATAAGTTCGAGAAACAAAACTCATGCACGAAAATAATTTTCTTGTAACGTAAGCTATAAAGAAGGGCACTAACTTCATACTTTAATTCAAATTTCTTATTTAATTTCTAATGATTTTCTTTTTCTTTCTCAGGAGTTGGTTTGGTTGGAGGGAGCATAGGGCCAAGGGTGGACCTAGAGCATTGAATACGGATTTTCGAGAACTCAGTAACTTTTGCATAAACAGGGTGCAGCTACATAACCTTGAGGGTGGTCAATTGATCATCCTGCGTCGAAGTATTACACTTTTTATATGGGTAAAATATTGAATTTTAAAGATATATAACATATATTAAACACCCTTTTATCGGAATATTTTTTATTCTTTCAAGTTTGAACACTCAAGATAAAATTTCTAGCTTCGCCATTGTGCGTAGACGTTGTTTTATATTAAGAAATTTACTAAATATTTATAAATATCTAAATGTGAACCAGTTATTATTGCATATTAATTTGAAATTATAGTAGAAACATATAAGTCTCAAATTCTAAATCCGCCTAGATTTATGACATAAATGAAAAATAATAAAGTTAAATAAATGCAACGGTCTACGTTGTAGTCCCACCGACAATCATTTGTAGTGTTAGTTAAACCAACTATTGGAGTATTAATTTTTTAAATGCTTCCCCTCATTTTTGTTTTTGACCGATCTATTATCCCGTAGTAGTATTAGGTCCGGATTAATTTGGATTCACGTCAAATATAATCTATTAAAGGACGTTAACTTTTTATCAATATTTTTTCATAATAAGATTTAAACTTGAAATATTCGATTAAAGATTAGAGAAATTCTATCAATCCCACCATAATTCTGGTAGTCTTATTTTTATTTTCGATTGCTTACTAACGTAAATTTAGGGTACATGGAAATATTACTCTTTTAATAAATCTAGTTACTCTATTTAGGACTTGTCTGATCATTTTTGTATAAAAAATCCAAAAAGGAATAATTTAGTCTATAGCTTCTACACACTTCTTTTCTGTGCCAAAAGTTATTAGAATATTAATATCGTTTTTTATCATTTTGACCGACACATATTGTCCCATAATAACGACACTACCAAAAAAGAAAAAGAAAAAAAGAAACCTAAATAATTAATATTATGACTTATAGTTGTTGCTTTCAATTTAAGGTTTTACCAAACGAGGCATAGAACTAACGTAAGCCTCGTTATCCAGAAAGCACAGTCACAACTAATACAAAGCATCTAATTTCTTATTGTCTTTCCTTTGTTCTTCTTTTCCTTTTCCTTCTTTTTCTTTTTCTCTTTTTCTGTTTTTGACTAACATAACGTGGAGCCTTTCTTGTTTACAGCTTGTTTGGATGGTCGTTACCCATTGTATTGTAATGTATTGTTATTTTAAATATGATATTTATTTTGGTTGTTACTTAAATTTTATTGTATTGTATCGTTAAATCCGTCGTTACGTAACGACGAAATGTTCCACTTTATGTAACGACCGATTTGGTGTGGTTGCGTCGTTATCTTGTCTTTTTATCTCATCTCACCCTTCACTATTATTAAATAATTTTATTTTATCATTTACTCTACCTTTTTATATATTAAATTTATTTCGTATCATAATTTTTCTTTATAATATTGCAAAATTTATTCTTCATATTGATGGTGCATGATATCATGAAATAACGGCAAACGATACAATCTATCCAAACATTGTATTCATCAAATAATACAGTACAATACGATACGATACATTATGAAACGATGTGGAACAACCATCCAAACAAGTTGTTAATTTGATTTTCCCAAAATGCGTTGGGGCAATATGTGCTACATGCACAAATTTAAAATTTCAAAATATTTGAATTAGTAATTATGAAATATTAGAACATCTTAAGGATAGTCGATGCGAGTCTAACAAGAACATACATTTTAAAGTATTTCACATATATATAGTTCGACCGTAAGTAATATTGTGGACCATCTGAAAATTATTAAAATCGGTAATATATATATAGAGAGAGAGAAATTTGAGTTTTGTGTATAGATTTGATATCCCTACTCTTAAGCAGGAACGTAATTAGTAATCTAAATTATTTGGATGAATTTATGAGAAGATTTATTTTTCTTTTGGATTTAAAATGACATGTTTTCGTTGGAAGAAAATGACATATTTCCAAGTGTCCTTTAATGAATCTCCAAAAAAAAAAGAGATGAATTGTGGGTTGTAATAGTATTTTACACCTACAATAATTTCTTAGGTCTATCCTAATAGGCAGAAAGAATATAAAACTATGAATGTAAAAATCCCTTTATCCAAATTTATCCACATAGAAATCAGGCCATTTTATTTTCACCTTGGAATATATGTACCTATGCATATTAACGGTCCCCGTGAGGCAGGGATTGGTGCTTTTGCACCATCTTGATTCCTTGCTTTTATTTTCAAGTCTCTACTTTAATGTTGTATAATAAAAAATAAAACTCTTCTTTCATACTCTTTTATCCTACTAAAAAAATTTGTCACGACCCCAATTCATGTCGTGATAGCACCTATCTTTAAGATTAGGTAAGCTTAACATATGCTGATTATTACCAAAATTTAACTATTTAACTGCAATACATTAGATAAGAACTGATACTACATAGCTGAGCCAACGTCGATAATAAAATTTCAAAAACGATAGTACAAGTCATAAGCTTTTGTAAGAGTCACTAGATTTAACAATACATCATTGTCCCGGAATAATAGGAAACAATGAAAATAAAATACAATAGAAGGTGATTTCGGAGCCTGCGAACGTCAAGTAGGAATACGTTGAAATATTCAGGCAAGCAGACATAAATCCCAAACCAACTCGATCAAAAATACCTGGATCTGCACAAAAATGTGCAGAAGTGCAGCATGAGTGCACCACAACGGTACCCTATAATTATTAAGTCTAACCTTAGTAGAGTAGCGACGAGACCAGACCAAGATACCTACCAAACATGTAAACTTGTGCAAGATATTATCAATGTAAGCCCAATAGCTGAAGGATCACAAATTACAATCAACAATGAAAATAATGGGAGCACGAATGACAACAAGAAACAACCAAGTAATTAAGCAATAACATAGTCGGGGTACAAGTAAAATATGAATGAATTCAAGTAAGGTTAACCGATGACAACTCAATCAATCAAATAATTCCTAATGCACACGTATTTCAATAAGGATTACCCCATATACCACTCCTCGTAATCTCAAACATAAGTCACAACTTCCAAACCTTACACACCTGACACCTTGTGCCTACATTTCTCCAAATCACTCTCGCACAACAAAACTCACATGCTACTATGTACACAGTATCCGTGTCAAATGCTAATAAAAATGTTCGAGGGATCTATTTATATACAATAAAGTATAATTACAATTTTTAAATCAAGTAGGAAATCAATGAGAAAATGAGTTTATTTTAGAAATCATTTGGGTGAAGAAAATAACGTTTTCAAATAAAATAAAGCATCGGATAGCTACTGGATTTAATATAGATTTTGTTAAATTTAAACATAATAACTATTTTTAAGTAAAGTACAAGCATAAGACAAAGTAAGAAGTTTAAGTTGAGAAATTAATTAAAGTGAAATATGACAACTATTAAGAATAGTAAGAACCGAATGAAACGATGAGTTTAAGTTAAGAGTCACATAAGGAAAATATGCCCAAATTCTTTCATTTAAAACCGTCATGTTATCAACAACTCAACAAGTTATGAGATAGTAGCTTTGCGTAGTAAATTCTTCTTGAAAATCAATTCACCAAGTAATCACGGGAGCACAAATTGATACATTGAAGTAAAACAACGGCTCACGTAGAATACATGGCTCACACAAAACACAACAACAACAACAAGTACATACACACAATTCGTGGCGCGTGACCTAATCCCATTATACACACACAAATCCTTCCTTATTATCAATATCAATAATCACATATAAAATCCGTTACGGCGCGCAACCCGATCCCACCGTATCAATATCAAATCCTCCTTATTTCACCGTCCACATAATCCTCCCTTATTCCACTCATTGCGGCGTTTGCAGCCCGATTCCACCATATTACCATTTATTAATATCATAATCCTCACTTATTCCACCTTTTGCGGCATTCAACCCGATCCACAAGCAATTTAAATTAACAACAACAATCCAATAACTCAATGTACAAGAATTTCTACAATCATAGGGTATGAGTATACGACAATAAAGGAACCACATGTAATAATCAGATAAATGCAACTATTTTACAAGACAACGGGACAAATGAACCACGTGACAACTAAGTTGTGCTAGTACAACAGTTAAGGCAAGTAGAAAATAAGCACGGAGTCACAGAAGGGACGAATAATTCAGTATTTCTACAACAAATAGCCCATGGCTCAACCACAATGTGTACAAGAATTTCAACAATAACAAAATGAAAAGGTATACTCAACAAGAAAAGGTAACAAGACAATAATGAAGGAAATAATTTCAACTAAAGTATATAAGAGCAAAATAATAGGTAAAAGGTAGAACAAGTGCTAACAACATCAGATAGAGTATGTAAGAGTAGATTAACAATAAGATATATCACATGTTATGACAATTCGATTAAAGGCATGTAAAAAGTCAAGATAATCTAAATCGGTGAAAGACCACATATAGGCCATGTACTCACTCGTCACCTTGCGTACACGACTTTCACATAACTAGAATAGCACAATTAACCCAAATCCTAAGGGGTACTTCCTCCACACAAAGTTAGGCAAGATACTTACCTCAATTACCAAATCGATACTCAAATTAGCTTTTTCTTTACAAATTCGCCTCCCCTCGGCTTGATCTAGCCAAAGACGACTTAAATACATCAAATAATGCAAGAGAACATAATTTCAATTGACAAAGCTATGATCTTTATACATTTTCCAAAAAGTCAACACCGGGCTTGACTGGTCAAAACGCGGGTCCAAGGGTAGGTCTTGACTACCCATAGCCTCATGAGTCCATATATGTATTTTATTTTCAAATCCGAGTTCAATTTGACTCTCAAATCCCAAATTTTTATTTTTCAAAACTTTGACAAAAATCTCTATATTTTTCTCTTAGATTCTCATGAATTTGATGTTAAATCTAATATATAATCATAAAATATAATTAAAAATTGATTAAACTCACTTACCCAATAGTTTGGTATGAAAATCTCTCCATAAAATCGCCTCCCACCGAGTCTAAGATTTAAAATATGATAAAATGAAGCTAAGTTTCGTAATACTTAGCTATAAACAGGCTACATATGTCACATTTGCGACCGACCCTCGCAATTGCGGAGAATGGATCGCAAAAGCGACCCCATCCAGGCCTACTAAAGTCGCATTTGCAACACAAAACTTCGCAAACGCGAAGAAGTCTCACCCAGCAGCTCGTCGCAAAAGCGACTGGTATCTCGCAAAAGCGAGCCCCTGTGTTCGCAAATGTGAAACAAATCCTCGCAAATGCGAGGTCCCTTCCCCAACACCAGGTTCGCAAAAGCGAGAAAATATTCACAAATGCGATGGTCGCATTTGCGACCTGTTCATCCCAATTGCGATGGCCCCAGTACCAACACACTCAATTCTTAACAAAACACTCCGAAACTAATCTGAAACCCACTCGAGCCCTCGGGGTTCAAAACCAAACATTCACACAAGTCTAAAAATATAAAACAAACTCGCTCACGCGGTTAAAACACAAAAAATAACCGCTGGGATCTCAAAGACGCCAAAACACATGAAAATTACAATTAACCTCAAGAACTTCTAGAGTTGCAACCACGCGTTCGAACCACGTCAAATCAAATCCAAATGACACCAAATTTTGCAGGCAAGTTCTAAATGACGAAATGGACCTATTCCAAGTTCCGAAACCAAAATTCGAACCCGATAGCCTTGAAGTCAAACCATGTCAAGCTTAGAAAAGTTCTAAACCTTTAAATTGCCAACTTCTACCAATTGGTGTCGAAACCTTCTAGAAACATCCAAATGCAAATCTGGGCATATGCCCGAGTCTAAAATCACTATCTGGACCTACAGGAACCATTAAAACTCCGATCCGAGGTCAAATACTCAAAAGTCAAATTTGATCATCTCTTTCAACTTTAAGCTTCTCAAGTGGGAGTCCTCCTTCAAAATCAATTTCGGATAAATCAAAATCGACCATGCACGCAAGTCATAATACACTATGTAAAGCTACTCCTGACCTCAAACTGTCGAATCAAATGCAATTGCTCAAAACGACAGTCGGGTCGTTACAAAAATAAATATGAAAAACATGTTTTATGTACTAATCTCTTTCTTTTTCACGACAATGAGAAGCGTTTAATTTCAATTATAGAGTTTTTAAAATCAGGTTTCTACTCATTGTAACCAAGTCCTAACCTACTATGCTAAACACAAAAAATTTGAGAAAATGTATATTTTTAACCGCTTCTAAAATAAATTGTCGATAAAATATATTTTTTGACTAGAGAATACAATTAGTTTCGATCGATCATCTAATTTAATTTGTATTTTGCCCTAAAAATTTCCAAGAAGGCATGTTAGTTTTGTACTATCACATCCGGGAGTAACAAACGGGCGGGTTCAGGTCTGATATGGTTCGGGTCGAAACGGGTAATGGAAAAAATGAATAAATTATCCGACTTGACCCATATTTAACACGGGTAATAAATGGGTTAACCCGCGGATAAAATGAGTAACCATATTATCAATTCATGACTTCACATTAGCCTCAAACTCTAATATGAATTTGATGCCCCTTGCAACAGAAGAACATTATTGAAATAAATTTTTCAATAATTGTATTATCCATATTTTACCAATTGATTTACTCATTTTTCTAATGAATAATATGAGTAATTATCTATATTCAACCCAGTTTTAAAAAGTCAGTTGATCAATCCATTTTTAATGAATTGAATTGGATGAATAACTATTATTTTTTAACCATCTGGCAAGGTCTAATCACATATAACCAACTTATAACACATCAGAAACAAAACGTGTTGCAAATTTAGCATCACTGCATTTAAAAAGATAAAGAAGAAAAAAGGTCCGTGTAGGGACATTTTGATGGCTGAAAGACCATTCTGTTAACATTCAAACGAAGTTTCAATTGTTCTAACCTGGACGTGCTGTACTTTTCTTGGTCAAGTAAAGAGAAGAGTAATTGGCGCAGTCTAAAACAGTAATTGAACGAATTATTAAATTCATGTGGAAAATTGTTCAATACATTTCGTCTTTATCCATTAAAAAAATAAAATACACACTTTAGAAGGATTTTCACAAACAAATAAAGGCTGCAATCAGTTTAATTATAACTGAACTTTAGATCTCTAAACTGTAGTACCCTTAGAGGTAAGCCGGAGATGTAACGGAGAGAAGTGATTAAATATGACATGACACATTTTCAACTTATCGAGAAAATGATCATAAATAGAAAGATATAGAGGTCGAGTATTAGAATAGAAGGTTAGTAGGCAGTAGAGCAGGGGCGGCTCGACGAATTTTGTGGCCTAAAACCAAACTTTACGATGGGCCTTAACTTTCTATTTTTATTTTATTTTATTTATTTGAAGTCTTTTTTTTATAGCTTTTCTTAGATACAAAGTTATTAATAATTTTCTTATAATCAATAACTCCTAATCATTTTCCAATTGATAATATAGCTGATCCATTTAACCTTTCTTGTGATGTTGTTGTTCTTAAGTAAGATTTTATCAATTTTAATTTTGAAAACTTATTTTCGCTGAAGCAACTGTAACATGAGTTATGAACATTAAGCAATTGAGACATTTGAAAAAAAATTAAATCTTTTTATTTGATTAAGTGAATCAATTAAACTTTTATCTTCTAATTGTACTATTTTCCTTTATACTTATAATTCAAAAATTAAATCTAAACCATCAATATCGAATTGATTATTACGCTTTAAGGAACATTCAAGATTAATGCAATATTTTTTTCAAATTTTTAATATTTAGTGATCTTAGTTTTTACTGCTAAATAGAAAATCAAAAATATTTTCATATGCTTCGAATTGTTCAAATCTATTTTGAAGTGAAAAAATAGCCTTGTCTATTATGTATAAAAATAGTCAACTCTAAAAGGCCCTTCGAAAGATTTTGAGATTTCATTATCAACGTTCACATCAAATTGTTACTTCCTATATATCAAACGTTTCTTACGAAATTCAGGTTCAATATTCATTTCAAGTGCAATTCCCTTGGTAGAAATCTTAGTAGTTGCAAATCATTCTTTTCTATATTTAACAAGAAAGAAACCAAACTTTTTCACTTTATAGAACTCTTTTTTAAACTTATACATAGTCTATTAGATGTAATAAAAAATGGGGCCTAAAACGGTACTTGCTTTATGGAAGGGCCGTCCCTGCAGTGGAGTTTGAGATACTATATCTGTTCCGTGTTTTCTATATCATCATTATTATTATTATTCTCGTATTATGTTAGCCTTCAATTTCTATTACTATATCTTCCTTGTGTTAGTTTTTTTAGTGCTTTTTATTTTGTCGTTGTTACTATTCTCGTCTTCATTATTTTCAAAATAGCTTCTTCACTATTATTATTTTCTTTTCAAACTTGCCGATAATTGTTTTTTAAGAAGAGATTCTATCGAAAATAATCTTTTTAAGGTATGCATAAATATCACCTTCCCAAATTTTATACCGTGGGAAATATTGTACTCCTATGTACAAGTGGACATAGACTTATTGTTGTAGTATGTTCACGAACGTCTTTACATAATTAAGAGAAAATTAATGTAATTAATACAAAAATGATGTCTTCTTTAATTATCTCATTTTCCAACAAACAAATTCTACTAGTACGGTTTCCTTGTTTTGACAGTTGGTTGGAGTATCATTAACTCTATTTAACTTGCAATAGAAACTAATCAAATCAGTATTTTCCCTCCGCGTTCAATTCCAGTTTTTTCTTAATTAGGCGTAGACTTAAACTCCAGTCCAAGCGACAACGACACAGCAACAACGGGTCCCACACATAAATCATCTTTCCCTCTCTATTTTACATTTTTTTAACTCTTCATGTTCATATCTGGTGCACACAAACTCCCAAGTGTTTTTCAACATACTTCTCTCCGGCATAATCATTTCTCACGAGTCACGTTTCTCTAGGTACGGTTTTTTTGATAGTAGAAAATGTTCGCTTAACTTTGATTTTGTAGTTTTGCTGCTTAGTTTTCAGTTTTTGAACAGTTCGATCTGTACATTTCGCGAATACTCTCGAACTACACTTCGTGTTTTTATGTTTAAATTTTAGTGTGAGTTTTCTAATTATGCTTGTAATTTCTTCGTTTTGCTGCTTATTTTTCAGTTTAAAGCTCTTCGATCTGTGCATTTCGGAATTTTATTCCGTTTCTTAACTTCTCCGGCATAATCAGGTATGCTTTGTTTTAATTAACAGCCGGTTTATGGAAGCAGAAAGTGTTGGTTAATTTTTGAACTTAAGAGTGATTTTCGGAAATTTCTTCTGTTTAGCTTGCAGTTTTAAGCTGTTCGATTTGTACATTGCGCTTCATATTGGAGGAAAACGCCGCATTCTAGGGTTAATTGCTCGATTAGTGTGAATTTGCAGACCGCAGTGGCGTCTCCGAAGATTCGAGAAGCAAATTCGTAGGTTTTTCTTGTGGAAATTATGGAGGAACTGGACATTTGTGAAAATTATGAGTTTGATTAAGTAAGTTTCCTTTTTTTTTTCTGACTTCATTTTTTATTTAAAACTTTTATGTTGTTTTTGAAGTTGAGATTGAGATCTGTAGTTGAAAAACTGTGGTCGAGGCTGACAGTTGAGTACTGAATGTTCTCGCGCCTTGTGCCGATCTAAATGGTTTTTGTGTATTATATTTTAATTTAATTGTTTATTCTGTAACTTCAGGTGCTTGCTGGCTTCTGTCGCACAGCTTATTATAAAATACTACATATATACTGAAGACTAAGCAGAATTTAGTATAGCATTTCAGTGTCTAAAATATGTGAAATAGTTTATGAGTAGTTAATTTTCTCAGAAGACATGGCAAGAAACTAGTGTATCATATTTTTAAATTAGTTCTAATCTATCAAAACTTTTCACTCTGTTGTCTGTAATTTTTACTTTGGATGCTTATTTAGAGCATTTTCAGCTTTTCATGCTCCAGATAACGTATGATAGTACTATTTTTTGTCCTGATCGGTCTCAATGTTTCTTCCCATTTCTTTCCACTGGTACATGATCCTGGCAGCTGCAGTCATTTTTTCCTTTTTCTTTTACTGGTCCTGTTAATAAAAATTAACTATGCTCGGAAAGGGAACCAGAAATGCATTAGGATCGTCAAACGGAAGGTTTTATAGATGTTAGTCATTTAACTTCAAAGCTTGTTTTTATCCCTTTATGTTTCAAACTAAGAGTATAAGGTGGAATACTGGACATTTATGTGCTTTTGTTATAATTTTTGAATCTTTTCTTTTGACTTGGTTGATTATGTTTAATAGACTTCGCCTTTTTTCTTGTCATTGATATAAAGGTATCAGTAAAATTTCTCCATGTTATTTAAGCTGCAGACAGTGCTTCTTGGCTGCTGCCCTTTCTATTTCAATATAGCTATAGGACTATATTGCTCTTTTGCATTCAAGTAGTGATCTTCCTCTCGGAGCACTTTGATATTTCTTCAGGACCATTCTCTGTTCAATCTCTTATCTACTGACAGGACTAGTATTAAAGCAGCAGTAGATCCTTTAGGTGTTCAATTCCAACAACATCTTTAAATGTTCAAGAGCTTGCCCCTAAATTGATCATCAGCCAGTCAACTAGGTTTCTCGTGTTCTTGAGAGTGCACTTAAATCTCCAATCTCATGTTTAGGCATGATTTTCATCTGCAACTACTTTCCAATCTGCGGAAATAATGTGAAAGTGCATGTCTTATTTGGTGTTATGAAGAAACGGGTATTGTTTCCTTTTACTGTATCTAGCAATGGACTCACATCACATGATCAAAATTCAATTTCGTTCTTCAAGTTAATTATGGTTCTTTTTCTCATTAGCATATGCAGATCATGAGATAAGCAATTTGTTTGATTTGACATATCTGGGCATACTGTTGCAGGTGCTATTGTTCTATGACTTATCTGGGCATTACCATTGAGGGTGCTACAGTGTTTGACTCCCGGTGCTCTTCTAGTCTGGCATTAGTTGAATTGAATCCTAAATGATTAAACAGTTGTATTGAGAATTAAAATGAAGAAATGGTACGGTGGTGTTTTAACAACATCCTTGTTGATGTTTTTGGTTCTGGGGTACTGTGTGATGAGGAAACCTGTTAAGGAAAGTTATGTTACAAGTTCTGTCTACTTCAACATGACAAATCCTCTTGAATGGATAAATGCTATGGCTCCACCTGCAGCTCACCAGCCAGAAAAAATTACTCAAGTGATATCTGCAGAAATTGTTGTCTCTGATCTCTTTATTAAGAGGAACCTGTCAGCTCAGGAGCAACAATCTTTGTCTACGTGGTATCAGTTGAAACGCTTAGTTACTCATGATCAAGTCTTACCTAATGCTATAGAGGCAGTTAAGGAGGCCAGTGTTGCATGGAACAACCTCATGAGTGCAGTAGAGAGGGAAAAACTTGACGCAAATGATAGTTCAGTTAAGACAGGGAAACAGAAACAATGCCCTCATTTTCTCAGCAAAACCAATGCTACAGAAATTGATGCCAGTGGCTTTAAGTTGCGGTTTCCTTGTGGTCTGACTCAGGGTTCTTCCATCACAATAATTGGCATTCCAAATGGTCTTCTTGGGAATTTTCGGATAGATTTGACTGGTGAACCACTTCCAGGTGAACCAGATCCTCCTGTTATTCTGCATTACAATGTTAGGCTCCATGGTGATAAAATAACTGAGGATCCCGTAATTGTACAAAACACCTGGACAATTGCACATGACTGGGGTGAAGAGGAGCGCTGTCCCTTACCATCGGATGAAAAGAGTAAGAAAGGTAAGAGAATTTTTTCCCTCTTTACAAAAGGAAGCCCATAGATTTGAAGCTCATTTACCAGCATTCCTTTCAATTCTTTCAACGATTTGGAAACTTTCTATGCTCTAGAAGTGATGCTGCATCCTCATGTGTGCTCAATTGAGTAACTACAGTCATAATGTTGCGCGTGCCATTTTTGGAAATAAACTTATTATCTTTGAAGTCTATGTCATCTCTTGAGGTCTAGATCCTGCAAACATTAGGGATTTCGTTGTGTGCTGCTATTATACTTCTGAAAATGGGGTTATCTTCTTGGCAATTTTTGCTATTTTAAATATGTATGATTTCCTAATTTCACTATTTTAACGTCTGCCTGCCTAGTTGAGTTTCAGTGTTTTTCCTGTTGGTATTGTCTCTTTCAATTTTGTCCCCTCCCTTTGACCATATTTTCCATTGCCGCATAAGCCATAAGTGATATGCTGCAAACCTTTTCTCCAATTTGTTAAAAGCTGGTTGGTCTCATTCCTGAGAATCGTGATAACAATTTCCATAATTGCATCATCTCCTTTGCACCTCTATTTTCTTCCAAGAGATATAACAGGTTTATATGACTAGTTAAATTTGGGTTCATCATAATGTTCTCCTGTTCCTCACTTGTATCATCCTTTGCATTATTAACTAACATTAGTTACCTTTTTGCCAGTGGATGAATTGGAACAGTGCAATGAGATGGTGGGAAATGTCATGGCTACTCGACATGTCATTGCTACAAATAAATCTAGCATGGCTCAGGACGGGTCTAAATCAAGAAAATATTTTCCTTTCAAGCAAGGATATCTCTCTGTTGCCACTCTGAGAGTAGGATCTGAAGGAATTCAGATGACAGTTGATGGAAAACACATAACATCTTTTGCTTTCCGTGAAGTAATTTTTTTCCTCCGTTTCTCCTTTTCTCCTCTTGTTCCTCAGAATTTTTTTGTATTTCTGTATCATCATAAATGGTTATCTGCTTCCCCAGAATCTCCTTTAACTTTTTATGTATGTCTTATCAGACTTTGGAACCGTGGCTTGTAAGTGAAGTGAGGATATCCGGAGACATAAAATTAATTTCTGTTGTCGCAAGTGGTTTGCCAACATCTGAGGATTCTGAGCATATAAGTGACTTGGAAGCTCTAAAAGCAACTCCTCTTCCTCCTCGGAAAAGACTAGATCTCTTTGTTGGTGTATTTTCTACCGCAAATAATTTTAAGCGCAGAATGGCTGTCCGTAGAACTTGGATGCAATATGATGCAGTGCGATCTGGACAAGTTGCGGTGCGGTTTTTCGTTGGCTTGGTGAGTGCTTCTTTTCTTTGCGCTCCATACTGTGAAACTACCATCGGATCTAAGTAGCGTTCAGTAGCGATGCTTATTTGATCCTAATCACTGGATCTTTGGGATTGGTCTTCAAGTTACACAGTTCCATGTTCTGCTGCCCAGTTAGAGCCAGAAGATATTCCATCATTTATTCATCCTGAAAGCATCGTATTTTAAATAGTAGATAGTATATGTAATGTCTTAGTAGAAGCCACATGTTAGAATTCAGCGAGTGAAAACTTCATTTGACATGATAATTCTGTGTTATGTATCTGCTGTAGCATAAAAACCAAATGGTGAATGAAGAGCTCTGGAATGAGGCTAGGACATATATGGACATCCAGCTGATGCCTTTTGTTGATTACTATAGTCTTATCGCTTGGAAGACCATTGCCATATGTGTTTTTGGGGTAAAATCCTGTCTCTTCCTAATCCACGGAGTATCTCGTGCACGCCTTGCTGACTTCATTTATTGCACAGACGGAGGTCGTTTCGGCAAAGTTTGTCATGAAGACAGATGATGACGCATTTGTTCGAGTGGATGAAATCTTGTCTTCTATGCAGAGGATTAACATGAGTCGCGGATTGCTGTATGGTCTTATCAACTCAGATTCCCATCCTCATAGGAGTCCAGACAGCAAGTGGTTTATCAGTCCAGAGGTGAATATCTTCTTCGTATCTCATATTTCATAGACAATTTCACCCCTTGCTCTCAGCATTCATCAATGGGGAAGGGCGTCTGTCTTAGCAATTGATCATGGAACGAACATAACACATAATTGATCTTCAGCTCTTATACGTATTGAATCTTGTTCTTTTGTTGATGTAAAGGAATGGCCTGAAGAAACTTACCCTCCTTGGGCACATGGACCGGGTTATGTTGTGTCCAGTGATATAGCAAAAACAATCAGCTCAAAACAGAGAAAAGGCCGCTTAAAGGTAAAATGAACTATTAAGCCATTATCCCTCTCTACTTATTCAACTGTCACTTAAGTGAATGAAGTTTACATTTGGAAATGTATTATCCAGCCACTGGGGTCCTGTATCTCCGATTTAATTCTAAAAGTTACAAGTCCGCTGAAAATGCAGATGTTTAAGCTGGAAGATGTTGCTATGGGCATCTGGATTTCAGAAATGACGAAGAAAGGGTTGGAAGTGAAGTATGAAAAGGAAGAGAGGATTTTTAATGAAGGATGCCGAGATGGTTATGTTATTGCACATTACCAAGGCCCTAGAGAGATGCTCTGTCTTTGGCAAAAGATTGAAGAGAAAAAACGGGCTTTATGTTGTGGCGAGTAATACAAAATGGTTTTTCTTGTTTTGAAGGCTCGGAAGTTTCTATTACTTTGATTTAACAAAGATCCTTCTGACCTTGTCTACTAACTGACCAAGGATATCTACTTGAGGTGGAATACCAATTAGGTCGGGATGAAGAGACCAAACTTTGCTTATTCAAGCTGCTATACCATGTTGTTGTATAAGGAGGTAAAGTAGTTATTAGCATATTGATTAGATTAGCTTGTTAACCATATTAGTAGAAGATTGATTGGTGAAGATGATGGTGGGAAAGGGATCTGTATTATAAAGAGGAAGCTAAATGGAGGGGCATTATACATTGTATAGAGAGCGGGTACACTTACGTTCGGTGATTATTTTGTATGTAAATCACACGATCTCTCGTACCCATTTCTTGAGTGATGGAGAGCATTGGTATATTAATATACTATAGTATGTTTTTACATTGGAGCTGTCTACCTTCTATCTCACAGCTACTGCAGGTGCTTTCTATAAATTTCAGCACACCAAGTACGTTTGGTTATCATTTTACAATATCACAATATGATAAGTTGGGATAGAAGAGGGAATGACTAATTTCTGCATAATTAAACCATATATAACTAATCTCTGCATAATTACTACCTTATTACTTGGTTAACATGGGTTGCCCGTCGCTGCCAATTCCAATATCGCTTTCTTTTTGGATGAGCGAGGCAGTTTCCGCTTGCTCAGCAATAGATCAATTTTAACTTTTTTATGTCGACACCAAATCAAAGAAAATACTCGATATGTTACAGTTGCATGTGAAACCATACTAAATTGAAGACTATATCATATTATCAAATATGTTTGATAAGAGAGTCAAAGTTTGAGTTTTCGATTTTTCTTAGAAACCCTTATAAACAACGAAAAAATTGCAAATAATAGGAAGGCTGGAAACTTCTATTATAGCTCGCCATCCCAGAATTGGTCCGCGGATTTGTATGGTCCATCTGGATGAACAAAAACCTCAGCTTTGAATCCTCTGCATTGAGGAATCTCTTGAATTCGAGCGATTTCTTCATTACTTAGTTTCCAATCCAAAATTTCAAGGTTCTCTTTCATCCTATCCTTGTTAAAACTCTTCACTAATACACTTGCTCCTTGTTCATATACCCACCTCAATGCAACCTACAATTAATTATCATGTTAGATACTTAGATAAAGACTAATAGCCAGTTTGGCCGAGCTTTATTTTGCTTAAAATGTTTTTTCCCTTTAAAATTAAGGTGTTTGACCAAGCTTTAAGAAAGATAAAAACTATTTTTAAGTAAAAGCAAAAACAATTTTTGAGAAGCCTAGGAAAAGTAGCTTCTTCCCAAAAGTATTTTTTCGAAAAACACTTTTAAGAAATATACACTTAAAAATATTTTTTAAAAGCTTGGTCAAACACTAGTTTCTGCTCAAGAGTGATTTTCAAATTAATTAGTCAAATACAAAGTACTTCTCACCAAAAGTACTTTCTCGAAAAATATTTTTGATAGACAGCATTTTATAAAATAAGCTGATTTTAAAAGCTTAACCAAAAACTATAAGTCGATATACTAACAAAAAAGAAAAAGAAAAAACTGAAGCAAAATACCTGTGCAATACTCTTTTGTTTATGAAAGGCAATGTCTTTAAGGATAGGGCTTTGCATTACAGCATGGTTACCCCATAAAGGTATCCCATTTGCTCCAAGTGGAGACCATGCGCTTACATGTATCCCTTTCTCCTTACAAAACTCTAACATCTTATCTTGCCTCCATGTAACATGCATTTCCACCTGCCAATTAATATTAATCATTTCTCTTACCTCCTAATTAATGGTGGCAATATGGATAAAAAAAATCAATCAATCCATATTATTTACTAAAAAATAGATTGGATAATGAATGTTTTTAAAAACGGATCAAATATAGATAAAAGTTAATATTATTCACTTAGAAAATGGATAACTAATGAGTTTAACTTTTATATTTGTAAAGACTCAAAGTGGAGGTTCCTCAAGTTTGGGATACTAGAGATTCTCCCAAAAATGATCATATTCAAGAAGCATATCCATGGATATCCATATTATCCGCCATAGATATCCATATTATCTGTCGGTTAACCCATTTTCTATCTGTATTAAATATAAATCGGGTCAGATAATTTATTCGTTTTTGCATTATCCATTTTCAGTCCACCCATAATCAACTCGACCTACCTGTTTCTCACCCCTACTCTTAATATTCTCTCATTGATGAGAATTCTATAAATACACTTCAAAACAATTGAACATTTTATGTAGCACAAATGAGGGTTAAAAGTTCTATCCATTGACAATACAAAAAACACAATCATATTAAATATAAGATAATTACATTATAATAAGTACTTTCTCCGTTCTAGTTTATATCAACTTATTATTACTCCATTCATTTTGGTCCGTTCCAAAAAGAATGATCATTTTCTAAATTTGGAACAATTTAGCTTAAAGTTACAATCCTACTCTTAATGAGAAACTTTTATTATTCTGACCCCTTTTTGATTTGTTTAGCACCACAAATTTCAAAAGTCTTCATTTTTTTAAAACTTCGTATCCAGTCAAATAGGTGGGTATTAGTTTATGACCTGATTGAAGTAGCAACTACCATGCTGTAAAAGGTTAAACCACACCAATAATGAAGCTTTTTTTTCACACTTAATGTATACTATAACTTAACTCTTTCCATACATTAATTTAGTGGGTTATGCTGTTTGGTATCCCATTTTTGATGTTTGTGCATATTTGATCCCATTCTATGAACTTTTTAGAACCCTATGCAAGCTGGGCGGATGCACCATAGAACTATCAGGTTCAACTGAATTCAATATTTTCGACGCGAAACATAAATTTATGTGTGAAAAATATAATCATTAAAATTAGAGTAATAAATAGTAGTAGATATAAACCTATAACAATAAATGCGGAATCTATAGAACTAAAATCCTAAATCTGCTTTTGTTAATGCAAGCATACCTGGTTAACGGCAGGAGGAATGGTAGCATGGTGCAAGAGTTGAGAGAGTTTTGTGCAGCTGAAGTTGCATACACCAATAGACTTTGCCAAACCTAACCTGTGACATTCTTCCATTGCTTCCCATGTTCCTCTCATGTCAAATGGAATTACATCCTCATTTGCAAACTTTATCTCTTCATCATTACCCTTTTTCATCGTTGCTGGCCAATGTATTAGGTATAAGTCCAAGTAATCCATCCCCAGCGTCCTACAAACATTTTTTCACATGTGCTTAAGTTTGTATGCACTCAAGATGGTGTAAACATTATTTACACAATCAGGTCACTCAAGATAATTACAATATAGATATTCAATGGAAAAAAAAAATTACACTAGCTCCAACGACAACTCTAGGTAATTCACTGTCGGTTCCGCCCACTTGGAGCTCTTGATTTTGTGGTGCGGCTCAACAAAGTAGTTGCACGGTTCTATCTATTTAAAGTTTGAGAATAGGTCAAGGGCGTTGCGCCTCCGATGTGCCTATAATCATTGGTTTTATCCGGTAGAACTCGCACGCGAGTTCCAACTATCCTGAGGGAAACTTCGAGGGAACCAACTACTAGACAGTAGGGGTGTTTATAAAAACCCAAAAAACCGAACCAAACCAAGCCGACCAAAAAAACCGATATTTTTTGGTTTGGTTTTGAATTTTAAAAATTGATCAAATTTGGTTTGGTTTTGGTTTTAATAAGAAAAAATAACCGAACCAAACCGATTATAGGTGTAGCTATTTCAAATTTATTATTACACCTATATATATGTATATTTTTATACAAAGTTTCAAAAAATTTATGGTGAATGTTAATCGTTTGCACTTTTAGTACAGTTCTTTACCTTTATATTCTAGTTTGATTGGTAGTTTTCTTTTGTTACGTGTAAGAATCCATTTCATGTTAAAAAGTAATATTTTTAATTGAGTCCTTAAATTATTCATCACTATTTGATTCAACTATCATCAATATATTTTAGTAAATAATATATTTCTCAAAAGGGCAATTGATTTGATAGTGTCACGTTGAAAATATGGTCGCCGGAATATGTGTTTGGTAGTGTATGTCTTATATTTAAAAAACCCCCCACAAATAACCGAAAAAACCGAAAAACCGACATAAACCGAATCGAGAAAAACCCGACTTATTTGGTTTGGTTTGGTTCTAATATTTTAAAAACGACTTTCTTGGTTTGGTTTCTTTTTAGGAAAAAAACCGATCCAAACCGAACCATGAACACCCCTACTAGACAGTTTGATTAGTCATTTGCCCCTATACCCAAGTCAGACGATTGCAGGTCAGCTGCGGGCCTCTACCAAAGTTTCCTCCGCCTTCGCCTTGCTCAGGCATAGTTCACCATCTTTTGGGTCCGACAGGTATGCTCTCTCTCTCTCTCTCTATATATATATATATATATATCTGGAATTTGCCTAGCTTTATAAAAAAAAATAGAAAAACTTACGCTAGAGATCTTTTGAGGGCAGGAAGAACAAGGTCGTGGCGTGTTTCAGTGCACCATAATTTGGAGGTAATGAACACTTCATTTCGGCTATTAATTAGTCCACGTTGAACCGCTTCCGCCACTGCTAGGCCAAGTGCCTGCTCAGAGCCATAGGCAGCGGCCGTGTCAAAGTGTCGATAACCGGCTTCAATGGCACCTACAAGTGTGGGGACTAATTCATCCAATGGTGGAAGTGAAGGTGCTGTTCCCATACCTATAAGAGGAATTTCATGACCAGAATTCAACTTAACTCTTGGGACTAATACTTGCTTCATATCCATGGCTATGACTAAAATGACTAAGTACTCGCTGATCGCGTATTTATCTCAAGAGAACATTTGATAAAATTGGAACAACACAGGAAAATTAGGTAGCATTTTTAATGTGCAAGCCATAACACCTTATCTTGTTGAAGTGATAGATTTGATGTGTGGTGGAGGTTGTCCAAAATGAACCTTTCTCTCCTTTCAACCATTTGTTCAACGTAAATACTTGAACTCTAGCTAGCATCAAAAGTCATGGTTGTAATTTTCCCGCATTGAAGAGGGAGATTTGTATTATAAATCATATACGTTACTGTACTGATCAGCATGAGTGTACTACAATTGGTGATACTGGGACCACTCTCATCTTTTTTCTTTCCTTTTTGTTTCACTATTTATGACAAGTTCTTTTTAATTACCTGTCAATTTTAAGAGTCCGTTTGGACATAAGAATTTTTTTTATTTTTATTTTTCGAATTTTTTTTTCACTAAGACCACTCACAAAACTTAAAAAACAACCCAAAATTATATTCATGTCCAAACACAACTCTAATTTACAAATACTATTTTCACTTGAAATTTTGTTTCACTCTTTTTTGGAATTATACAATTCTTATGTCCAAACGCCCACTAAATCTATTGTTAATTTGTTTAACCACTTCTATTTATTGGTAAAGCTTTGCCTATATATAGGTTTAACAAAGTATATATGAATATTGAATAATCAACTGAAGTCTGAATAAAGGAGAAGGTTACCTAACTATGTTAACTATTAACGTAAACTTATTCAACTATATGATATTTGAATACTAAGATATCAAATTTCACCCCATGTCAAAACGCTAAAAACTTAGCTGTTTATATCAATTCAATAAATACATAACACGTATCTTATCATATCAATCTTCTTAAGGAGATTATTTTATTATATTTTGTATTCTGTTTGTGGAGATTAAATCCCATGTGGTTTTCTACTCCTTCTGAATTTTTCAATTCTGATTTGAAGATATAAAAACTTCACAGGAGTATTGAAATTCGGAACGATTTGAAGAACATAAAAACTTAATCGTTTATGTGAAACGGTACATAAAAACTTCAGTTTTTATTTATTAAACGTACTATTTATCTAATTACAGTATTGTTTACTGTTCTGGTTTTGTCATTAATTGAATTCTTCTTTTGCTGACAGTGAGAAATGGCAAATGATAACGAAAATTCTTTTGCGACTGTTGCGGCAACGACAATAGCCTCGTCAAGCCGAAGTGCTGTTCCACCGGCCGAGAAACCGGGAAATTTTATGGAGCCAACTTTAAAGGATGGCAGCGAAGGGCATTCTTCTGGATTACCACACTTGGTATGCAGAAATTCACCAGTGAAGAACTTCCAGCGCTCAACGAGAAATTTATGATTGTTGAGGCATGGAAACAGGCAGATTTTCTTTGCAAAGGCTATATCCTAAGTGCTTTGGAGGATGACTTTTACAATGTCTAAAGTGCTATGAATACTTCGAAAGAATTATGAGACGCGCTTGAGAAGAAATACAAGACTGAAGATGATGCTTGAAGAAGTTTGTGGTTACCAAGTTTCTAGACTATAAAAATGATAAACAACAAAGCTGTTGGGAGCTTAAACTTATTTTTCACGACCTTATTGCTGAAAGTATGGTCGTGAATGAAGCATTTCAAGTGGCTGCAATGATTGAAAAATTGCCTCCTTCGTGGAGAGATTTCAAAAACTATCTTAAGCACAAGCGCAAGGAAATGAAGTTGGAAGATCTTGCGATTCGTCTCAAGATTGAGGAAGACAACAAAACAACCGAGAAGAAGTCTCGTGAAAATTCAACGATCATGTGAGCTAATATCGTTGAGGAGACTGCTCCAAAAAGTAAGAAGAGGAAGAAGTCTTCTGGACAAACTAAGAAGCAGAACAAAAAGAAATTCAAGGGCAACTGCTACAATTGTGGAAAAACTGGTCACACAACCGCCGATTGTCGTCTCCCGAAAAAGGATAAGAATAAGGGACATGTGATCGGCACTCACCTACACTAATATAAAGTAGCAAGATGAGGGTCGGAGCAGCTTTTACCCGAAGGATCGGGATCGAATCCACATGGAGTTATGATTGTGGGAGTTGAGTTTCTAGGTAATCTAGTAGTGGTTCGTGCTCTTAATTACACTTTTCATACTTTTTGTTTTGATAATTATACCACGTTTTATACTAATAGTAACTTGCTACTTAACTAACGAATGTCTTTTTGGTTGTTTTCTTAGTGGATAAAAGGCACTAGGGTTATGACTTTCTCCTAGGCGAATATTCAACGGGATCCAATATCTAAGGCAGAGATGTTAACAAAGGCAATATGGCATAACCAATGCACGAAATTAGCCACTCTATACCTCTCGGTAGTTTGAGTGGCTCTGCGCTAATTGCCTCTCTCGAGGTCAATTGGGTGTCAAAATTATGCAAGCAACATTGGTTCAAGTAGGGTTTTACTATCTCTAGGTTTAACCCATTAATTGGGACTATCAATCTCTTGATTTTGTCCCAATTCCTTGTTGGGCTTATTTTCTAGACTCAAGTCCTCTTTCTCAAGAAGAACCCAAGTCAATTGAACACCAATTAGTGTTTGCAACCACCATTTTAACATGAAAACCACAAATCAACCCAAATACCAAACACCCATAAACATCTAAGCCTTAATTTAAAGGACGCATTAAACTAGGGTTGAGCCACAACCCTATATAATTGGTTTAGCTACTCATAATAACTAAAGAAATCAGAGAAATAGATGAAGCAAAACCCATATAATTGATTTATAAACTAAAATTGAAAGATTCAATGTCGAAATCCTTCTAAAAGTACTCAAAAAGATGAATAAAAAGTCATTCACGAGCTCCCCACTATATCCCAGTACAAATCCTCACCTAAAAATAAGAAAAGAAACTATTTATACTCAGCTGAAAATTTCGGACAAAAATGCCCCTGCGGGGTCACCGCGGACCGCACAAAATGGACCGCGGCCGAGGTGAGGCTTTTTAGCTTTACAAAACCGGGCTCTGAGCTTGGCCACCGCGGTCTGCATAAAATGGACCGCGGCCGCGGTGGCTTCAACGCGGACCGCGAAGAAAGGACTGCGGTCCGCGGAGGTCTTCTAGCCTTCAAGGTTTGGGGTCTTTGATTCTCTTGACCGCGGATCGCGTAGATTGGACCGCGGTACACGTTGATTTTTACCTTCATAAAAGCTTTCTAAATCTCACCACCGCGGACCGCATAAACTGGACCGCGGTCTGCGATGATTTTTGCCTTGGAAACATCTTCTCTGAATCTTTCCACCGCGAACCGCATAAAATGGACCGCAGTCTGCGTTGGATTGGCCTTGGGAAGCATTCTTTGAATCTATTCAGTGCGGACCGCATAAAGTGGACCGCGGTTCGCACTGGTCAATATAACTCTGCATGTGCTTGATCTTGGTACTTGTGCAGGTTTCACTCCTTTTTGAGCAAGTCTTTGACTGTATGTCATCCTTTTTTGACTAAACCCTGCAACACGCACAACAAGTAAGCCTTTGGGAATATTTTGCATACAATGTTATCCAAAACTTAAGTACGAAAGAGTGTAAAATAAGGTAAAATCCCTAGTTATCAACTCCCCCAAACTTAAACTTTTGTTTGTCCTCAAGCAAACTAAATAAGCCCCACCCCTTTTTGAATAAGTCCAAGAAAATTCAGCTGCCCTAAGGTAACCTCTTCTAGCATCAATTGGGACGAACAATTTCCCTCAATGCAAATGAATCATTAACAACTTTTGACCTTTAAGAACCATGGATTTCAATGCGACACAAGAGCATCAAGAGTTGACTCGACTCATCAACGAAACTCTTACTACTACTTTAGTTATTGTGGAACCCAAACTCATACTCCTCAACTATCCCTAAGCAAACCTCACTTTAAGATTGTAACACTCAGAACGAGGATAATGGGAGTTCAGTCATCTCTCTCAAGGAAAAGACTCAAGTCCGACTCAAAGTACCATAGGCTTTCCCCTTATGTGAGTCGCCACTAATGTAAGCTTCATGCAACTCAAGATCATATAGGACTTTTGTGGACACATTATGAAGGATTTTGGTTTAAGGTAGGAAATATTTGGTTAAGGTGAGTTCTATCTTCCCTTAAGCACTTCATTTGTTTCGCATTCTCTTGACTTCTTGAGTCATTTAGCTCTTTCTGAGGGGTTAGAGACACACTGTCACTCCTTCTTGTTCAATTCAATCATTTTTATCCTTTCTAAACATTCCACACCTTTAATTTCTTTATTTTCATTGATTCCATTTTATTTCTTCTAACTTATTCATTCTTTTTGGCTTTTTTTTATTTTTCTTTTCTTTCTTTTTCATTGCCTTTCCTTTTCTTCCTTTTTGTACCTTCTTTTTCACTTTGTTGCATTCCTCGTCTCTCCCCCAAACTTAAGTTTTTGCCTTGTGCTAACGGAAAAAGGGGTGCCAAGAGAGGGTTAAAATTGGTAAAGGCTTGTATCATGGTTTTTTGAAAGAAAAAGGTCTAAGGCTCAAAAGGGTTGACTAGGGAAATTGTCATTGGTAAACTATGGAAATGTTCAAGTCACTGTTCGAATCAAGGAAAGCCTATAATCACATCTCAAGTCAAATTACACTTAGGATTTTGCCTAGACAAATATTCAGGGCAAGTTCTAGACAAATGGCACGGGACTTGGATTTGCAATTCAAACTCTCACCACTCAAGTTATGGGATTGCTAAAGAAACAGAGTCGGGGGCCCACAACGACCTTAGCTATGATTTGAGCAACACAATGGTCCCGAAAAACCACTTGATGATTATCGTCCAACACAAGAGTCTCAAGATTACGACTTTCACCATCCTAAACACAACGATTTGTTTTTGACCATAGGATCAAAGGCAAATGTGTTAGGCCCAAGTGAAGCTTTGCTTGAGGTACCATTCCTTACCAACTACTATTTACAAAAAAGCAACGAGAAAAACAGACTCAAACCCTTAAGAAAGTTGTCACACCATCCATCCTCGGGAAGAGCCACCCGGTTCACACAAATTCCACCTTTGGAAAGAACCGTGGCATTAAGAAAACCAAAGGCTTATTGCACGCGAAAAACTCAAAACAAGAAGCTACAAAACTAAAATAAGAAGCTATAAAAAGGAAAAATGCGTAAAGTAGAATGAATATATACAATAGGGGAGTTAATCGAATATACATAAGGGGGAATGAATATATACATTAGAAACTAACTTTATATATAGACCAAAAAGTGCAAAAATACGAAAAGTACTAGAATAGTAAAGTTTATGTACATACCAAAATAAAAAATAAAGCATAATAAAAATAGTATCTAATTTATACTGTCATCCAAATCCAACCAAAATAGGGCTACCCCCTCAAATGAAAGCTAGCATTGTCCTTAATGCTAACTAGAAAAATAAGCTCAAAAGTAAGGAGAGAGAGTAAAGAGAAACTCCCTATAGGCCCTCTGTCTGTATAGGATCCTCAGTGTGGGTCCCGGGGTCTGTGGACTACATGGGAACCTGTGACTGATCCCCAGAGCCCTGTGTCTCCATCGGGACCTGGACCTGGACCTCCTTTGTAACCTGGACCTGTACTGGCAGCTGTGGCTGACTCGATGTATCTCCCTGTGGGTCTGCCAACTCTATCACAATGCCCTCTGTACGGGGAAACACTCTCCTCCTCTTTGCTGGCCTCTCAATCTCCCGCTCTAGCTCAGGCTGGGCAGTAGGGTCCTGCAGCAGCATGTCTAATGGCAGGTATTCCTCCTTCAGCTTATCTACCTCTTTCCTTAGCTTCTTCACTGACTCCTTGGAGGCACGAGTTTTCCTCATATTCTTAGTCTCCTTTGCAAGATCCGTCAGTGCCTTCCCATGAGAACCAATAGCGTTCAAAATCAAATTCTGGTTATCTAGGATTTTCTTCTGCTTGTCCAGAAATTCCTTGATAGCGTCCTCCATGGACTGTGGGACCTGTGGTGGGGGAGGTGCAGCTTGGGCTGCCACCGTCGTGGAAAGGAAAGACAGCTTAGAAGTAGCTACCTGCATCCCGTTGTTGATACTGGATAGGGTCTGGCTCAGACGGTGGGCATTCAGAAGGTATGCTCGCGATGAAGGAATGCCTGGGGTTGCTGAAGTGGACGGGCCAGCAATGTCTGGGGTGGCTGAGGCAGGGTGAGAAGATTCCACTACAACCACTGGCTCTTCAGACTGGCCAGTGGAAGCAGTGACTTTTCCTTTGAAAGCTTTGCTTTTGGGGTTGTCATCACCCTGAAAGCTGTACCAGGAGAACGAAGCCTTTGACTTCAATTTTACATCAAAATTCCTCTTTTCTACTTTATGATCCTCAAGGTACATGGTCAAGAAATTAGGAAGGGATATGCTCTATCATCTTCATTCACCACCCGGTTGATAACCCTTGACATCACATTCCCGACATTGATCGAGATCCCTGCCATGATAGAAGCAATCAACACAACCCGCCTGAGAGGAAGAGAATTTTCATGGAAGGTGGGGTCGAGCCTGCTACACACGAACGTCTCCCAACCTTTGTCCTCGAAATTTAATGTCCTCCTCAGAATTACTTTCCCTGCTTGAAACCAGTCTGTGGTTTCACCTGGTATTGCCAAGTGCTCCGCCAGCCATGAACGGGCCTCATCCCCCGCTCTCAATTTCTCCAAGTACTATGACTCATCCTCATCATCGAACTCTAGGTAGTTGTTTATTGCCTCCCCATCAAAAGGTATAGTCAGATTGCGCACTTTAGTCTCCTTGGAGTCCTTTTTCAGATAAGCCAAATTAGTGTAGAACTCCTTGAGGAGGTGCTCATTTGCCTCCGATAGCTGGCAAGTGAAATAGTCCCAGCCTTTCCTCTCCCTGAACTGTCTCTTCACATTGGGGTTATCCGGCAAAAGGTCCCTTGTGATGAATTTACGCTCTAGGATCAATTTCCTCTTAGGCCACCATTCCCGAAATTTATGAAATGCTGGTTCACTCACAAATAGATCTTTCCATGCTTTCGATTTTCTTGTTCTCTCAACCCCCCTACTTGGGGTTCACCCCCTGTCTGGGTCTCATCCCTTGCCTCTTCTTCTTCGTAGTGCTCACATGATAGATATGTTGTAGGTGAGGTGGAGTATTCATGATCACTCCCTGCAGCTGAGCCTTCAGACGACTCAGAGTGTACTGCTGCTTGGGCAGGAGGGGAGTCAGGAGGTTCATTTGTCAGTCGAAACCTTTCCGGGAAGTCGGGGACAAACTCTGGTACCGACTCTGACTCAGATCCCTCTCCGGAGGGTGCATACTCACTTCCCGATTGGGAAGCAACTCTATCCATGGACCAGATTGTCTTTCTAGTTTCTTTTATTACTTGCCGGACTTGGGGAGTTAGTCTGATCATTCCCTTGCCTCTCCCCCGAGAGGATTCCCCCTTTCCGCTTGGTTTACGGCCACCACCTCTTGATTGGACCATACTCTGCAAGTTCAATTCAGTTAAAGATTGTTAGTATCCAAGTAGTGTATTTATCCATGAAGAAAAGGGTAGCAAAACATTATATTTGAGTTGCAGAAACAGTAGACCGTGGACCGCACAAAAAGGACCGCGGTGTCCGCACTTAGGCACCGCAGACCGCATAAAAACGACCGCGGTCCGCACTGGGTGGGGTTCAGAATACCCACCCCTGTGAAGTTGAACTCCGCGGACCGCATGAAATCAATCGCGGTCCGCACTAAGTCACCGCGGACCGCACTAATTCCCAACCTAGGGTTCCAATTTTTACTATTAATTCAAGTTCAAATTCACATGTTATTGAAACCCTAGGTGTTTAATCAATGTAATTAGCTACAATGGGTCTAAATTAAGCATTATGAACAAACCCTACACATGATTAATGGACTAGAGGAGAAAAAGAGAAAAAAGAAGAAAAAATCTACTAAGTAAACAAGAAAATAATAAAATTAAGAAGTTATGAAAGCAAAATTACACTTACTAATGTGGGATGAAGATGATATGAATGAAATGAACACTTGAAATTAGCAACAGTGATGCACAGTTAAAATTTTACTGTAGAGAGTCAAAGAGAGTAAAATGTAAAATGAAGCCCTGAGACCCTATTTATAGAGCTGGACCTGGGACCCACAATACCCACCCCACCGCGGGTTGCATAAAATGACCACGGTCCGCGGCCCTTTAAAATTCTGGGCAACTGAACAATTGGCCACTGCGGTCCGCGTAAAATCAATCGCGGCCACAATGGTCCATCGCGATCCGCGTAAAATGGTATCGCGGCAGCGGTTGCAACTTCAGAGGAGTCACTTGTTGTGAGCTAACTTCGAGGACCGCAAAAAGTGTACCGCGGTCCGCAGTGCAACTTTAGATACTTATTTTCTTGTGAGCTAGATTCGCTGACCGCACAAAATCGACCGCGGTCCGCATTGCAACTTCAGAGAGCTAATTGTTTTACAATTTAGCCTTGTTCCCTGCATAAAAAAAATCCTACAACATCCCACGACCAGTTAGTCCAAAAATGAGTCCTATATTACCAAGAAAATCAAAGAGAAACAAAAATAAAGACACATAGGTTGCCTTCCAAGAAGCGCCTGATTTAACGCCGCGACACGACGCATGTTACCATGTTCAATTGAGCTTCATCAAAGTCACCACGTGGCTATCTTCAAATTTCTCAAGGTAGTGCTTGCACTGGTGCCCATTCACTTGAAAAATCTCCCCATTTTTGTTCTTGAGATCGAGAGCACCAAAGGGAGTAACCAATACAACTTCAAACGGGCCACTCCATTTTGACTTGAGTTTTCCCGGAAAGAGACGGAGTCTAGAATTGAAAAGGAGCACCAAGTCTTCCACCTTGAATTCCCATTCTTTGTCATACTTATCATGAAAGTACTTCATTTTGTCTTTGTACAAGGAGGAGTTAGTGTTAGCATGAAATCTGAACTCATCTAGCTCATTCAAGTGATCAACTCTGAGATTAGCAGCTGAGTCCCAATCCAAATTCAA
The DNA here is from genome assembly GCA_005239495.1 of Nicotiana undulata. Classification (NCBI taxonomy): domain Eukaryota; kingdom Viridiplantae; phylum Streptophyta; class Magnoliopsida; order Solanales; family Solanaceae; genus Nicotiana; species Nicotiana undulata. The sequence continues at coordinate 110,089 of ML265018.1, read as the reverse complement.
CTTTTTCAAAGCCCAAAGTGCCTTGTGCTCCAACTCCACCGGAAGATGACAAGCCTTGCCATACACCAACCGGTAAGGTGACATACCGATTGGGGTCTTGAAAGAGGTACGGTAGGCCCAAAGAGCATCATCACTTCCGAGACCAATCAGTCCGGTTAGCATTCACAGTTTTGGCCAATATATTCTTGATCTCACGATTGGACACTTCCACCTGTCCACTTTATTGAGGATGATACGGGGTATACACTTTGTGATTGACCCCGTACTTCGATAATAAAGAATCAAAGGCCCTATTGCAAAAGTGAGACCCCCTGTCACTGATGATGGCACGGGGTGTCCCAAATCTTGTGAAAATATGATTCTTCAGAAAACCAACCACACTCTGGGCCTCATGATTGAGCAAAGCCACGACTTCAACCCATTTTGAAACGTAGTCAATAGCCACGAGTATGTAAGTGTTTCCACAAGAACTCACAAATGGCCCCATAAAGTCAATAACCCATACATCAAAGATATCCACTTCTAGAATTGTAGTAAGAGGCATCTCATCTCTCTTGGCTATGCCACCTATTCGTTGGTGTTCAGCACATCGCTTCACCAACTCACTCGCATCTTTGTATAAGGTAGTCCAAAAGAAACCACAACTTAGCACTTTTGAAGCGATCCTTGCCCCTCCATGATGACCACCATAAGGTGAGGAGTGGCAAGACTCAAGAATCGATCCTTGTTCCTCTTCGGGCACACATCGCGGGATGACACCATCATTGCAAATCTTGAATAAGTATGGTTCATACCAATAAAAATCCATGCTATCCCTCCTAAGCTTCTTCCTTTGGTTGGAAGAGATCTCACAAGGAACAACACCGGTGACAATATAATTGGCAATGTCCCCGAACCATGGAATTTCTTGCATTGACACAGAAAGAAGTTGTTCATCAGGGAAAATATCATCAATTTCAAGCCCATCACTAGGTAGACCTTGCTCCTCCAAGCGGAAAAGATGGTCGGACACTTAGTTTTCACTCCCTTTTCTATCAATAATCTCCAAGTCAAAATCTTGAAGCAACAACACCCACCCGCATGAGTCTCGCATTGGAATCCTTTTTGGTCATGAGATACCGGAGTGTCGCATGGTCAGTGTGAACTATGACCTTGGCACCCATACGATAAGGATGAAACTTCTCCATCGCAAAGAATATTGCCAATAGCTCCTTCTCGGTGACAGTGTAGTTCATTTGGGCCGAGTTCAATGTTTTGCTAGAATAATAGATGGGGTGAAAGATTTTGTTCACTCTTTGGCCCAAAACCGCCCCCACAGCTACATCACTAGAGTCACACATGAGCTCAAAAGGAGATCTCCAATCGGGTGAGGTGATAATTGGCGTGGAAGTGAGATTTTGCTTCAATAGCTCAAATGCCTTCATGCAATTGTCGTCAAAGTTGAACTTGGCATATTTCTCTAGCAATTTGCAAAGAGGATTTACCACCTTAGAGAATTCCTTAATGAAACACCGATAGAACCCGGCGTGCCCAAGGAAGCTCCGGACCCCCTTAACCGAAGTTGGAGGTGGCAATTTAGAAATCACTTCAATCTTCGCCTTGTCCACTTCAATTCCATTCCTCGAGATTTTGTGGCCCAACACTATCCCTTATTCCACCATAAAATGGCATTTTCCCCAGTTCAATACTAGGTTGGTCTCTTCACACCGAGAGAGGACTTTGTCAAGATTGCTCAAACATTCATCAAAAAAATACCCAACTACACTGAAGTCATCCATAAACACTTCGAGGAAGTCTTCGACCATATCAGTAAAGATCGCCATCATGCACCTCTGAAAAGTGGCAGGTGCATTGCAAAGACCAAAATGCATTCGGGAGAAGGCAAATGTACCATAAGGACATGTGAAAGTGGTCTTCTCTTGATCCTCCGGGGCAATCGAGATTTGATTATAGCCTGAATATCCATCCAGAAAGCAGTAGAAAGCCCGCACCGCAATCCTATCTAACATTTGATCCAAGAAGGGTAAGGGGAAATGGTCCTTGCGAGTCACTTTGTTTAACTTGCGGTAATCCATACACACCCGCCATCCTGTGACCGTTCTTGTTGGAATGAGTTAATTTTTGTCATTTTGGACCACTGTCATGCCACCCTTTTTGGGAACACACTGGATCGGAGAAGTCCAAGCACTTTCCGAGATTGGGTAGACAACCCCTGCATCAAGCCACTTGATGATTTCCTTCTTCACCACTTATTGCATTGCTTCATTGAGCCTCCGTTGGTGTTCTACGGAAGGCTTTGCTCCATCCTCAAGAATGATTTTGTGCATGAAAAATGCGGGGCTTATTCCCCGAATGTCAGCAAGAGTCCATCCTATGGTTTTCTTTCTCCTCCGTAGCACTTTTAAAGTGGAGTCTACCTGCAATTGGGTTAGGCAAGAGGAAAGAATAACATGCAAAGTACGAGAGGGACCAAGATAGTCATACCTGAGGTGTGGTGGAAGTGGCTTCAACTCCAATGTAGGTGGCTCTTCGATTGAAGGCTTTGTCGGAGGAGTTTTCTGATTCTCCAAGTCCAATAATAGCTTTCGGGGACCATAGGAATAAGAACCCATGCCTTGAAGGGCATTGGTAATTTCAAGTAAGCCATCCACCACGATGTCATCATGGTTCAATAAAGTTGCCTCCACTAGATCCTCAACATTAATCATAGAGCTTGCATCATCAATAATAACCTCGGTGACAAGGTCCATGAAAGAGCATACTTCTGTGTTGTTGGGCTGCTTCATTGATTTACACACATGGAACACAACCTTTTCATTGTCCACTCGGAAAGTGAGCTCACCGGCCTCCACGTCAACTAAGGCCTTCCCCGTTGCAAGGAAGGGCCTTCCCAAGATGATGGGGACCTCATAATCCACTTCGCAATCCAATATGACAAAATCCGCGGGCAAAATAAACTTGTCAACCCGCACCAATACATCATCAATGATTCCTAGGGGCCTCTTCATAGTTGTATCCGCCCTTTGAAGACGCATAGAGGTAGCCCTAGGTTGACCAATCCCCAATGTTTTAAAGACCGAGTATGTCATCAAGTTTATACTAGCTCCAAGGTCACACAAAGCTTTAGCAAAATTCGCGCTCTCGATTGTGCAAGGAATGGTAAAATCTACCGGGTCTTCAAGTTTGGGTGCCATTGAATGCACTATGGAACTCACTTGGTGAGTCATTTTAATGGTTTCGCACTCCATAGACCGCTTCTTTGTGACTAAGTCCTTCATGAACTTAGCATACCCGGCCATTTTCTCCAAGGCTTCAACCAACGGGACATTGATGGAAAGACTTTTCATCATCTCAATGAATTTCTTGAATTGATTGTCTTGCCTTTGCTTCGCCAACCTTTGAGGATATGGAGGATGGGGCCTAGGCAATAGTGCCTTGTCTTGTGGAACCACTGGTTCCGGCATATCAATCACGTGTTCCCTAGACGGGTTCACGTCCCTTTGCAAATCCTCCCCATTATCATGGATATCAATTCTCACCTCACTAGTAGTTGGCTCTTTCACCACTTGTTCAACTTCAATTGGTAACTCATCATTTGGCACTTCATCATCAACAACAACAATTCTCTTTTGTCTAGAAGAGCTCGCTTCACCGCCTTTTTCACTTCTTGTGGTCACCGCCATGGCGTGACCGGTATTATTATTGTTCCCACCCTTAGGGTTTACCACCGTATCACTCGGTAGTGCTCCCTTTTGGCGTGTGTTCAAGGCATGAAACATTTGTCCCATTTGTACTTCAAGATTCCTAATGGAGTTGTTGTGGGAAGCCAATTGAGCATCGAAGTCCTCATTGCGCTCCATCATTTGCTTTAACATTTGTTCAATTCTTCCCATGTCATTACCTGATGAGCTTTGGCCGTGAGCTTGGTACGGGGGTGGATTGCTTGGTTGTTGGTACATCGGGGGCCTTTGAGAGCCTGACCCCCGATTACCATTACCACACCAAGTGTTGTTGGTTATTGTTGTTCCCCCAATTTCGTGAATTGTTGTTATTGCTCCAGTTTCTTTGTCTTTGATTACCCCAACTTTGATTGTTTCCTTGGTTGCTCCAATTTTGATTGTTGCTTTGATTGTTCCCTTGACTTTGGTAATTATTGGCATACATAACATCCTCTTCTTGATCATCATATGGCTCTTCTTCACTATACCCACTTGGTCCTTGGTCACTTTGATCATTGTTGCTTTGCTTAGGATTTCCTCGAGGTCTTCTTTGGTTCACTCCCTCCATGGAATTTACTTTCTTTGGACTTTGTAATTGTTGAAGCTGGGCCTTTGCAAGTTGGTTCATAGTGGTAGTGAGCTCGGCAATTTCTTGCCCCTGTTCTTGAAGTTCTTTATGAAGACTATTAACACCGGACTCACCCTGAGGTACGTTTGCTCTACTTTTCCATGCTGACGATGTGTCAGCCATCTTATCTAAGATCTCACATGCCTCGGGGTAAGTCAATTTCATGAAATTTCCATCGGCCAACTGATTGACCACACATTGATTGACATTGTTTATTCCTCGGTAGAAGGTTTGCTAAATCATGGCTTCAGTCATGTCATTGTTTGGACATTCTTTAACCATGGTCCGATAGCGCTCCCAAATCTCATGCAAAGGCTCGTTGGGTTCTTGCTTAAAAGCCAATATTTCATCTCTGAGCGCTGCCATGTGACTAGGCGAGAAATATTTTGCAATAAACATGTCTACGAGCTCATCCCATGTGGATATGGAGTGGTTGGGAAGACGCTCGAGCCAATAAAGAGCCTTCCCTCGAAGAGAGAAGTAGAATAACCGAAGTCTCAATGCATCTTCCGAGAAATTCGTTTGTTAATGCCCCAGTAGGTATCCACGAATCCCTTCAAATATTTGTACGCATTTTGGTGGGCGGATCTGGTAAAATAGCCCCGCTGCTCCAAGAGTGTCAGCATCACATTTGTTATTTGAAAATTTCCCGCCCGGATTCTAGGCGGGACAATAGCACTAGCATACCCCTCGTTTGGAAGGACCCGAGGGGCTGCTCTGGGGGCTAGTGGCGGGGGATGGTCTGGAATTTCCTGATTAGCATTGGCCTGTCAGCCCCGTCTGGGAGGAGGTACTTGGTTTATTTCATCTTCTTGGTTGTCATATACCTCCTCTATGACATTTCCCAAAGGATCCACCATTAGCACCTGTGTGGATTCAACACACACGTTAACAGAAAAAGGAAAGAAAAATACTTAACACCACTATTCACGTAGATAATCAACACCGTATAACTGCCCGGCAACGGCACCAAAAAGTGATCGGCACTCACCTACACTACTATAAAGTAGCAAGACGAGGGTTGGAGCATCTTTTACCCGAAGGATTGAAGTCGAATCCACAGGGAGTTATGATTGTGGGAGTTGAGTTTCTAGGTAATCTAGTAGTGGTTCGTGCTCTTAATTACACTTTTCATACTTTTTGTTTTGATAATTATACTACGTTTTATACTAATAATAACTTGCTACTTAACTAACGAATGTCTTTTTGGTTGTTTTCTTAATAGATAAAAGGCACTGGGGTTATGACTTTCTCCTAGGCGAATATTCAACGGGATCCAATATCTAAGGCAGAGATGTTAACAAAGGGAATAATATGGCATAACCAATGCACAAAATTAGCCACTCTATACCTCTCGGTAGTTTGATTGGCGTTGCTCTAATTGCCTCTCTCGAGGTCAATTGGGTGTCAAAATTATGCAAGCAATATTGGTTCAAATAGGATTTTACTATCTCTAGGTTTAACCCGTTAATTGGCACTATCAATCTCTTGATTTCGTTCCAATTCCTTGTTGGGCTTATTTTCTAGACTCAAGTCCTCTTTCTCAAGAAGAACCCAAGTCAATTGAACACTAATTAGTGTTTGCAACCACCAATTTTAACATGAAAATCACAAATCAGCCCAAATACCAAACACCCATAAACATCTAAGCCTTAATTTAAAGGACCCATTAAACACCCACACTAGGGTTGAGCCACAACCCTAGCTAATGGGTTTAGCTACTCATAATAACTGAAGAAATCAGAGAAATAGATGAAGCAAAACCCATATAATTGATTTATAAACTAAAATTGAAAGATTCAATGTTAAAATCCTTCTAAAAGTACTCAAAAATATGAATAAAAGTCGTTCACGAGCTCCCCACTATATCTTAGTACAAAGCCTCACCTAAAAATAAGAAAAAAAACTATTTACACTCAGTTGAAAATTCCGGACAAATATGCCCCTGCGGGGTCACAGTGGACCGCACAAAATGGACTGCGGCTGCGGTGAGGCTTTTTAGCTTTACAAAACTGGGCTCTGAGCTTAGCCACTGTGGTCCGCATAAACTGGACCGCGGTCGCGGTGGCTTCAACGCGGACCGCGAAGAAAGGACTGCGGTCCGCGGAGGTCTTCTAGCCTTCAAGATTTGGGGTCTCTGATTCTCTTGACCGCGGACCGCGTAGATTGGACCGCGTTCCTCTATGATTTTTCCCTTCATAACAGCTTTCTGAATCTCACCACCGCGGACCGCATAAACTGGACCGCGGTCCGTGATGATTTTTTCCTTGGAAACATCTTCTCTAAATCTTTCTACCGCGGACCGCATAAAATGGACCGCGGTCCGCGTTGGATTGGCCTTGGGAAGCACTCTCTAAATCTCTTCAGTGCGGACCGCATAAAGTGGACCGCGGTCCGCACTCGTCAATATAATTCTGCATGTGCTTGATCATGGTACTTGTGCAGGTTTCACTCTTTTTTTAGCAGGTCTTTGACTGTATGTCATCCTTTTTTGACTAAACCCTGCAACAAGAACAACAAGTAAGACTTTGGGACTATTTTGCATACAATTTTATCCAAAACTTAAGTACGAAAGTGTGTAAAATAAGGTAAAATCTCTAGTTATTAACATGCCAACATAGTGGAGAAGAATGATGACATTGATGATCTGTGTGCATTGCTTTTGGAATGCAACCTAGATGGAAAGCTGAAGGAGTGGTGGATTGAATCTGGAACCACTCGACATATTTGTGCTGTCAAATAAGCATTTGCGACTTACTCTACTGCTGGTCTCGAAGAAGAGCTCTCCATGGGAAATAATGCAACAACCAAGATTGAAGGTTATGGGTAGATATTTCTGAAAATGACTTCTGGCAAGGTGTTAACGCTCAAAAACGTTCTTCATGTTTCTACTATTATAAAGAATTTAGTTTCTAATTCTTTACTAGTAAATAATGGATTCATATGTGTATTTGTTTCTGATAAAGTTGTTGTAAGCAAGAATGAAGTGTATATTGGAAAGAGCTGCCTCACATAGGGCATTTTCAAACTCAATGTAATAGTTGTTGACAATATTAATAAAATTTCAGCTTCTTCTTATGTATTGGAGTCAGATGATTTATGGCATATTCGTTTCACTACAAGAAAGAAGGTCTTTCGCAATAATAATTTTTGTTGCCATATATTCAATATTGTTGCCAAAAGTATTTTTGGCAACGATAAAAAAGTCATTGCATTCTATTGCAGTAAACATCGATGGGAAAAGTATATGCAACAATAGAAAATATTGTGGCTAAAAGTTCATCTACAACAACAATATGTATTGTTGCCATAAGTTATTTGTTGTTGGTAGAAGGCCAATAAAGTCATGCAACATTTCATAAGTGCGAGCATCATCATTCCCTAAATTTGAATCTGTATCAGAATTTATTTCATCATCTGAAGGTGAATCCGACTCACCATGATAAATCCACCTATTATAGGTTGGATCCATTCCCCACCTAAGTAAATCCGTCTTCACATCATCGCGTGATTTTCTAAGTACATTATTACATTTAATGCACGGACACTAGATTCTTACACCAACCTCAGGATTAGAAAATGCAAAGTTCAAAAAATATTTCACACCATTCAAGTATTCCGGTAATGTCCTATTCTTAATAAGTATCCAATTCTTATCCATCATATACTTACCTACAAGAAATATAAAACTATATAATTAGAATTGTAAAACCATAAATTTAACTTTCTCTCGCTTAATGGCGCAAATGCAATTTAATAGGGCCACAACTAAATTATGTTAACGGTAGTTTCTCACTAGAGGAAGTCATTTGGTTGAAAAAGAAACAGTTGCTATATGTAAAGTTGATGTCTATTTAAGACAAGAACACATACCTGTTTCTATAGTTTTCACAGGAAAACATATTGAATTTTGTTTCTCAAATCTCAATAACCAAATATGCTTTCTTACAGATTTTATCCAAGTTCAGCCTCTTTCTCGAAGTAACTTATTTTATTTTTGTTGATTTCAATTCCTACACCCTTGGTACTTTAGTCTCTTCTTGCAAGGAAAAGTATACAATAATTTCACTTTTGCTATAGTTATCATATGCATTCAACCAACTGTACTCACCAAATTTGGTGGTAGGCCTAGCGAACAGTCCTGGCAACATTAATTTCTACCTCACATCAATACTTGAGGTATGAGGTTCGAACTTCATTGGCTTGTTTGGGTATGAGTCCAAAATTTTGGTATTTTGGTTTAACCCAAAACCGTAAACCGCATCAAAAAAACAAAATTTAATATTCTAAAAAGCGCACGTCGATCGAATAACCATTTAAACCAAAATCGAAAAATCGAAATTCACGGTTCGACCGGTTTTTTCGGTTCAGTCGGTATTATGCTCACCCCTAAAGGACACCAGTGGTAGGTAAAGCGGGGTCATAAATTAAAAGGGGTGTTCGAGCTAGGGTATTTTCAAAAATTGACAATGGTGTGCGTACTATTTATTTTAAAAAAATACTTAGGAAAGGATTTACAAACTTTTCCAGAAAAGTAAGAACAATGAAAAAATCAAAGCTTCTTTACTTTCTTCAAGTAGAAAATACGTCACTAATAGCAGCAAGAGAAATTCCAGTCTATCAAAATCCTCTTCTCATAAATCCTATCTTCTCTAATTCTCATCTTTTTTCTAGTCCAATTTTTTTTGTTTTATCATAGAAAGAAAAAAAAACAGAATAAAGTTCATAGGTACAGCAGATTAAGAAGAAGAGTATGCATTAAACCAAATCAAAAGCTAAAAGCACCAGACATTGAGAAGAAACGAAATCAAAGCGAGAACTCACCGAATTTTGGTAGAACACAGCGGAAGAGATAGAAAATTGAACACGCCAAATGCTTCCTTAGTTTAGCAGAATAATGAATAGAGAAAACCTAGATGAGTGGAAACTAAAATTGGGGGCTAAGAATTGGGGAAAAAGTAATAGAAGAGGGAAAACCTATTTTGGCGCGTCTGTTTTGGCGGAAAAGTAAAAATAATTTACTATATTTTAGGCCACAACTAAGGGGAGTTGTTGAGAAAACTTATTGTTTAGCAACAACTAACATACGTTGTTGCCAATTAAGTTTTATATTTTATATATATTATATTACTCCTAAAATATAGTAAGGAGAATCTAAAATATTTTGTTAACAAGAAAATAAAATTTGTTCAAAATTGTATGATACAACAACAATCTAATCATATTGTTGCTATTTATTAAACTTAGCCAACAATCATAGTATTGTTAGTAAACTGTCGTTACATGTTGATATATATTTAAAATTTATATGTTATTTGTTACATACAACAACAAAATTAAAACTTCAGCTAATAAAAAAAAATTGTGGGTAAAATTCAATGATATAGCAACAATTAAATGAAATTGTTGCCATTTTCTATATTTGGCAACAATACTATTATTGTTGTAAAAAGATTGTTGCCAATTTTGTACTTTCTTGTAGTGTTTAGGACATGTCAATTGTAACACCTTGCGAAAGTTAATTAATTTAGAAGTATTGCCTAAATCTGAGTGTAATAAATCTAAATGTCAAATATGTGTTGAATCTTAAGTTTGTAAAACATCCTTATATGTCTGTTGAAAGGAATCACTACAATATTATGCATCTGTAGCTACAAAATATATCGTAGCTAAATATTATAATTTCCGTAGCTAAACGCTTTAGCTACAAAAAAAATTCGTGGCATTCGTAGCAAGAAGTGGAGATTTTTTTTTTTGTATTGTAGCTATATTAGTAAACTTTTTTGCCACGAACCATATACTTGTAGCAAATAAACTTATTGTTTTGCCACGGAAAATAAACTCTGTAACAATCTTTATACAATAGACACAAGGTGTTTTGATGTGGCAAAAGGCTTAATTTCTTTGCCACGAAAATTTAATTTTTGTAGCTATTTTTATAGTTTAGTCTCTTGGCAATAGTACTTATATTTAGCTGCGACTCAATTTTTTATAGCTATGAAATCACTTTTTTGCCAGAAAATACATAAATCTATAGCTAAAGATTTTTTCTATTTGCTACGAAAAGTATAGCCATATTTTTGTTACGTGGCAATTAAATATACATTTATTTAGATATATATTTAACAATTTTATTGCTACAAATTAAAAAAATTGCCACAAACATTGTTAGTCACAAAATTTTTTAAGTTATGTATTCAAATCTTTCAGATTCCAAAATAGGTTCCAAGTTACACATAATTGTATATTCAAAATTTCGAAACATTTACAATACGTAATTCTCTATGATTCTGATCATGTTAGCAATTAATATTTCCAGAGGCCGCACAGTCTTCTCCTTTCTCTCTTGCCACTACTCCAAAAACGTGGCAGAAAATATACAATTAGCTATAAAGTTTTGTTCTAACAATAAATTTGTAGCTATTTGAATAATTACTGCTACGATAATTAGCAACTATAGCAAAAATTAAGAATTAGCTTTGCCAATTCAATTTTGTAGCTAATAAATTTTACGAAATTATAAATGGCTATAAAATATTAATTTTTCTGGCTATTGTAAGGTATTAGCCATGAGTTCGATATCTGTAGCTGAGAATTTGTAGCTATAGGTGAATAATGTTGTAGTGAATTCAAATCCGACTTAATTCATACTGACATTTGTGATATGAAGTCGACACCATCTCAAGGTGGAAAAAGTATTTTATTACTTTTATTGACGATTGCACTCGATATTGTTATGTTTATTTGCTTAGTAGTAAGAATGAAGCAAATGAAGCATTTAAGAAATACAAGAATGAAGTGGAGAATCAATTGAATAAAAAGATCAAAATGAATAGAAGTGATAGGGGTGGAGAATATGAATCTCCGTTTGCAGAAATATGTTCGGAATATGGAATTATCCATTAAACCACTGCCCCCCTACACACCTCAATCCAATAGAATTGCGGAAAAAAAAAATCGGACATTAAAGGAAACAATGATTTCTTTATTAATATGTTCCGGATTACCGCAGAGTTTGTGGGGGAAGCTAGTACCCCACAACAAAACGAAATCCATTCCATATGAAAAATTGAAAGGAAGATAACCCACCTTGAAATATTTCAAAGTGTGGGGGTGTCTAGCAAAGATACAAATTCATTTACCTAAAAGAGTAAATATCGGACCAAAAACTGTAAATTGTATTTTTATTAGATATGCTACAAACAGTAAATCATGTCGATTTTTGGTTCATAAATCTGATAATCCCGAAATTCATGTTAATACAGTGATTGAATAAGATAATGCTGAATTTTTTAAAAGCATCTATCCGTATAAAACTGAATGCGAGTCGTTAAGTGAAAGACCTAAACGATCACGGGAAGAACCAAAGGAAATACTCCAAGTGAAGAACATCCAAGACATAGCAAACGTCAAAGAATATCTAATTCTTTTGGACCAGATTTTGTGATATTCTTGCTTGAAAATGAGCCTCAAACTTTTAAAGCAGCTATGTCATCTTCTAATTCAACATTTTGGAAAGAGGCAGTCAATAGTGAGATTTAATTAATTTTGGATATCCATACATGAAAATTGGTTGATCTTCCTCTAGGAAATAATCCTTTAGGTTCGAAATGGATCTTTAAACAGAAAATGAAAGTTGAAGGCACTATTGACAAATATAAGGCAAGACTTGTTGTCAAAGGTTATAGACAAAATGAATGCCTTGATTACTTTGACACTTACTCGCCAGTAACGAGGATAACATCTATTAGGGTATTAGTGGCACTGGCGACCGTGTATGGTCTTGAAATCCATCAAATGGATGTCAAAACCGCTTTCTTAAATGGAGAATTGGAGGAAGAGATTTACATGGAACAACCTGAAAGTTTTGTGGTTCTCGGTAAAGAAAAGAAAGTTTGCAAACTTTTTAAGTTGCTTTATGGACTTAAACAAGAACCCAAACAATGGCATGCCAAATTTGACCAAATAATATTGGCAAGTAAGTTTAAAATCAACGAGTGTGACAAATGTGTTTACATTAAAAACAATCCAGGTCATGAAGTCATTATTTGTTTATATATTGATGACATGTTGATAATGAGCAAAATATGACAGATATAAATGCTGCTAAGCGCATGTTGGCTAGCAAATTCGAGATGAAAGACATAGGAGTTGCTGATGTGATCTTAGGAATCAGAATTCACAAGATTCCACAAGGTCTAGCATTATCACAGTCTCACTACATTGAAAAGGTACTTGACAAGTTCAAGTATTTGGATTTCAAAATTACCAAGACTCTAATTGACGTGAGTTATGCACTTCAAAAGAATAAAGGTGAAAGTGACTCACAATTGGACTATGCAAGAGTATTGGAAAGTTTGATGTATATCTGAATTTTATGCCACCAGATATAACATGTGTTATTAGCAAACTAAGTCGGTTTACAAGTAATCCCAATCAAATACATTGGATGACAATGAAACGAGCTTTGGGTTATCTGAAAGGCAAAATGCATAGTTACCCCATCAACCTTTGACCCAAATCCCCGTTACACATCCAACAAACACGGATAAAGGTTTACACATCCAACCTTTTTCAAGCGTGTCTAAGACCCTCCGACCTTGACCAGCCCTTTTAACGTGTAAAACAGCAACACAAAAGCGCGTGGAGGTATTTATTACATAGTAGCTGACAATTATCAACGGTCCAGATATGATCTTAACGGCTCTTTTAGCCCTTAAATTAAAATGGGTCTTCAACATTAAACCCGTTTGTTCTCAGCCATTATAGCCTTCGATATTTCTCCTCAGCCATTAGCTTCAAAGCCTATTCTTCTTCTTCCTCATCAATCTTCTTTATCTTGTATAATTCATCTCTAAATTAGAGTGTATTATCAATTTTGAACCCTTTCTTTGAAGTTTCGCCCAAAATTAAAAATCTAGGGTTCTTACCTAATGCGCAATTTTAAGCATATTTGTCGATGTGGTGAAGAAGCTGTGCTTATAATTTCATGGAGCAGCGATAATCCTGGTAGTCATTTTTATGGGTGTAAACTCTATGAAGTAAGCTTAGTATTAAAAATCCGATTTAATTAAATTTTTTGAGTTTTTAACACTGAAATCTTCTTATTTCTAGAAGGACAGTGGTACTGGATGTAAATTTTTTCTATGGTTCGATCCTCTTACTCCGGAGCATTTAAAAGGTGTTATCTTGGGGCTGCTTAAAAAGAAAAAAGTGTTGGATGCATTCGTGAAGGCGAGTAGGAATCAAAGAAATTGGAGGTGATTGATAATTTTGATGTTAATCATAATTGTCTTCAATGTGATTATGTTTGGCACTGAAGACTGTTACATAATGTAAATACCTGTAAAATGGTCTATGAACCATCTATCGTAGTAGTTAGGTTTTTTTCACCCTTGTTGCAAGTGTAATCCTCTTGCATCTTTTTGAAGCCTAATATTTTGTGTTAATGAAAGAAGTTTATTCTGCCATAACTTTTGTTGAACATTTTGTGTTAGCTTTTATGTAAAAGAAGTGTAATATTTTGTGTTAGCTTTTGTGTAATATTACAGTAAGATTCATTAACTTGTGTTGCAACTGCAACTCATGTTTCAGCACTCATCACTACAGTTTTTATATAGTTTGATGACATAGCTGCATCTTATGTTTTCAGCATTCATAACAAACTACTTCAATTTCATCTATATACATGTTCAATAAAGAATACCATATCATATAAAAGCTAAAAAATGCCATCAAGATAATCACAAACTGCTTCCATTTCAAAAAGAAAGGTGTTCAACAACATTAAACAAAACATACAACAGTAGAGTATTGGTTGCAACCTAAACAAAACAATAATAACTGCACATAGCAACCTTAACAATTTGGTTGCAGTTCTATTGTTAAAAAATTACACAAAACAAAACATGCTAATTAGTCTTAGTCGAGATGATGAGCTTGTTTGACTGAGGTTGGCATGGGATGCAACAGCTCTTTGGAGTTTCCTTGTTGTAATGGCTGATTTTGCAGATTCACACAATGCTTGTATGGACCATCCTCAATCTCATAGCCAACATCACCATTCCATCTGATAGTACACTTCATTGAATGAGCCATGTTTTCTTGAAATACTTTCATAGCAGTGGGAGATATATCACATATCCATCTGTTTGCAAACTCCCTCATCTTCCCTACACTCTCCGTCATCTTCACTCTTATTTCTTCCAACACAGTGATAATTGTATTGTATCTCTCAGATAGTATCCATGCATTAAAGGTTTCACACATGTTGTTGTCAATTACATCACACTTAATGTCACAATTGAAGTATGCTCTTACCCAAGTTTCCTTATTATAAGTGAGCAGACTCTCACATATCCCATTACCAAGCTGGTTCAACTTATCCATTTGGATATTCAATTCAGCAACACATGATGATCTTGCACACCTCCAAAAGCATTTTCTTCTTTCCAAACCTCTCCAATTCTTTGACCAGTTTGCTAAAATATGCCTAGCACACCACCTATGTTCACTTTCAGGAAACAAATCATTCACTGCCTTAAGTATGCCCTTCATGTCAAGCAAAAGTTAGAAAATGCATTAGTTACATTAGTCATAAAATGCCTTGGTCATAAATCAAATACAACAGATATTACCTTTTGCATGTCAGACATAATGGTGAGGCCCCTACCTTCATGCATCTCCAAGTCATCAATCAAACACTTGATAAACCAACTCCAAGTGTAAGTGTTCTCAACCCCTACAATAGCCCAAGCAATTGGAAACATCTGATTATTGCCATCTTTAGATACAGCTACAAGTAGTTGTCCTTTAAAAATTCCTTTTAAGAAACAACCATCTAGACCAATAATTCTTCTACAACCTTCCATCCATCCCTTCTTCATGGCATAGAAACACACATAAAAGGAATGGAACACATGTTTTCCCTCACCATTATCTACTGCATTTGCAATACAAGTTGTGCCAGGATTAGTCTGTAAAATCACATCCCTATAGTCATACAATCTTTGAAACTCTTTCTGGATATCCCCAATTAATTCGTTCAAAACCTTGTCCCTAGCTCTATGAACAGTTGACCTACCAACATACATGTCTAGTTCTTGTTTAATCAGCTTTTTCAACTCCCAAACCCTTATATTTGGTTGGGAAATAATTTTATCCCTGTAATGCTTAGCTTGATATCTAGAGTTGCAAAGCTTGTTCTTGTTGGTCTTATAACACTCATGGACAGGACAATACCTCTTCACTTTGAAGTTGTTTGATCTGCCATCTTTGCTAGCAAAGATATTCCATGGACAACCACTCTTGCATCTTACACTCACTCTGCCAGGTTCATCACTGAATTTTTCAATTTGAACACCTTTCTGGATAGCATATCTGGATAAAGCCCATCTAAACTCAGTAACACTTTAAAAAATGAGGCCCAACTCCCATGTTACTTTCTTGACAGTTGGATCAAATATCAACCTCTTTTTTCTCTTCTTTGTTTCAATTTTTTTCTTGTGTTCTTCATCATACTCATTTTCCTCATCTGAAGCAAAACTTTCAGCATCAGATGAACTAAAATATGGTTAATCAGTCCCAACTAACCCTGCATACCTATTTTCATTGTTCTCAGCCCTCAATTCATCAAACCCACTGTCTATACCAGCATCTCCTAGATTAATGTCACCCCTATCTTTAGGCCTTTCACTCCTTTTCCTCCTATGCTTCCTCAACACTTCCCTGCACTCCCCAAACTCTTCATGTACATCAGAACCATATTGATTATCATCATGAACATCTACATCAACTCCATCACTCTCAGACTCAGATGAATTATCAGAATCTGAGTCATTCTCCTCAACAAGCTCACCTTCATCATCTTCCTCTGTTTCTCCCTCTTCAACAACAGGTTATCCCTCACTATTTGTTCTACCAACCTCTGGCCCAGTAGAATTTAAATGAACAACCATTAAAGGGGCAGCATGTGTGACATAAATATCTAGGGTATCCCCATCCTCCAATTCATTTGAGATGTCTAATATATCCTTATCAGTTAATACATTTACCAATTTATCAATTCTGTCCATGGGACAAATATACAACTCAGCAACATCTTTTATCCCCATTTGATTAGTGTAGTCCATGAACTCAAACAGTGATAGCCTATCCACATCTACATCTAGTGTCAATGACTGACTATCCCCCACATAACGAGCGAAAGTACCTGGAACTAACACCCCATCATGATACCATTTTAATGTAATCAATTTAAAAGACATTTTTCCTGCAAAGGGGGGCAAAGAAATAATGAATAAACAAAGGCAAAATCTACACATAAAGCCACAGCCGTAATGAATAAAGAAAGGCAAAAGCTACACATAAGGCCAAATCACTAATGAATAAAGAAATAAAAAGCTAAACATGAAGCCAAATCAGTAATGAATAATGAAATACAAAACTAAACATAAAGCCAAAGCAATTCACAGTATTAAAATCAGGTTCAATAATAAAGAACAAAAAAAAAACCTAACTTTAGACACCATTTACAAAGAGCCGAATACAACAAACAATAAAAAAATATTAAAAATCAGAAAAACGACAAACAAAAGTTAACATTGAGAATGACAAAGGATTCCCCTTTCAGAAAAGTACAAAACCCTAAATCGACTAAACATAAATAACAAAAAAAAAACCACATGCACTGGAGCGAATAAAATTTGCATACCTTGCCTGAAGGACTTGAAATCAACCGATTGTGAGTGGTATAATTATCCGACGCAGATCATATCCACATGTAATGGACGAATCTCCTTCGATGGTTTCAATGGTAGATGAAGGAAGAGTCGAGAAAATGGGGAATTAGTTTTGGGTTATTATCTCTTAGGCTTTTAATCCGAGTGGGTCGGGTCGGTTTAAGCATTATTCGTTTATTTGACAAATGAGTCGGGTACTTTAATGTAAGTCAAGCGCGTGTAATATACGCTATGAATTATTAAAAGGACTGGTCAAGGACGGGGGGGGTCTTAGACACGCTTGAAAAAGGTTGGATGTGTAAACCTTTATCCGTGTTTGTTGGGTGTGTAACAGGAATTTGGGTCAAAGGTTGATGGGGTAACTATGCATTTTGCCTATCTGAAACATACCCAAAATTATGCTTTTCATTATAACAAATATCTCTCCGTGATCGAGGAATATAGTGATGCAAATTGGATCACCGAATCATCTGAAGTTAAATGCACGAGTGGATATGTTTTCACAATTGGGGGTGGTGTAGTGTCTTGGAGATAATCCAAACAAACGTGCATCGCCCGTTCTACAATGAAATATGAATTCATAGCTTTAGATAAGGCCGGTGAAGAAGCCGAATGACTCCGATATTTTTTGGAAGATATTCCATTTTGGCCCAAACCTTTGGCACCTATTTGTATACATTGTGATAGTCAAGCGACAATAGGCAGGGAAGAGAGCGTTATGTATAATGAAAAATCTTGTCATATACGACGAAGACACAATACCGTTAGACAACTACTCTCTAGTGGTATTATCACGATTGACTACGTAAAGTCAAGAGATAACGTATGAGATTCACTTACAAAAGGCCTATCTAGAGAGGTAGTTGAAAGATCATCAAAGGGAATGTGGTTAAGGCCTAGGACAAGTCATCATAGCGGTAACTCTACCTAGCAGAATGGAGATCCCAAGAGCTCGGTTAAAAGAGATCAAACAAAGTTATGAATGATGGTTCAACATTGTCAAATAACTCAACCCATTCTCGTGATGAAGACAATGTTCAGAAATCGAGGAAAAACATTAAGGATTTTTGATGAGTCAATAAAGCTTAAAGCTTTTAATGATTTGGTAAGTGTGCCAGGATATGACCAGATAGTGTGTCTATAGGATTACACATTTAGAAATCACCTATGTGAGTGTGAAGTGTAAGCCGTTTCAAGGTGAATGAAATTAAAGGCCCATTCTCTATGCACTCATGAAATCAGGCGGTGCTTATGGCTGAAATGGACACAACCGTGAGAACGTTAAGGGTTGATTGTGTGACTTATGTTATCTAGGTATACAACAAAGCTCGACGGTTCAAATATATAAAATTTACCGATTGACCGAGTATATCCAATATAAGTTCACTACGGAAAGTTCAAAGGGAAATCTACTTATCCAGATGCAATTAATCCTTGCATGTAAATCACACACTCGTCCGTGCATTCCTTTGTTTTATAGCCTTTTCCCATTCATATGGGGGATTGTTGGGCTTTTTACGCTTGATGTAGCTTTAAATAGGGTGAATGAGAAATGAAGGAAAAATAAAAATTTTGAGTTTCCCTCTGTGGCAAAGGGATATTGTCACATATTGGAGGAAGAAATGACTTTAGATGTTAAAAAGTTGAGAAGAAGGCAAGCCTCGCGTCGTCGTTGTCGCTCGCTCGGCTCGGCTTCTGATCGATTAATCTTTTTGGATAAAATTACTTTTAATTATTTATTCAATTAATTAACGAAAACTCAATCCGGAATAACCCAGGACTCGCGATGCGATCCAGTCCTGTCCGTTTTCTTTCCCGAATTTTTTTATGTCCATTTTTCCAGCAATATTTCAAACAGAAATATTCCCAACAGCCATGACTGTTTCTGAAAGATTGCAAACCTTTTCATAAACAGTGCCAGAAAGTCTATAAATATGCTTTGAATTTCAGAATCTTTCCTTAAGAAATTTTTTGATCTTCTTCTTTTTCTTTTGCACAAAATTTCCTATGTTTTTTACAGCTTTCGAGTGGTTCGCTGTTTCATCGGCGTTTTTGGTACCAACACTCCGGTGAGTTAAATAATTCTATAATGTGAGGTTACATTATAATATTCCAGCACCTCAGGTACTTAAAGGGAATAATTTTCTTAAGGACACACTGTATATTCAGTGAGCTCGATTTATTTCAAATTGTTTTTCCATAAATTATTTCAATATTTTATTGCTGCTAACTTTCTGTTTATGTTTCTTGTTACAAAAAGTTTACTGTTTTTTATTATTTATTACAGTAATACAGATCGGCTAACAAGTCTTTATCACTAAACTAAAGTTAATTATTACACATTGTAAACACCTACTGCGGCTAAGTGTCTACCTTTGCCCATGGTAGTTTCCTTAGGTCGGCTAATTTAGGTATGATATAGCAAAATCCATCCTAGAAAAATTAAGCTGTTTGGAATTGAATTGAGCGGAAACGTCAAACTTGGCTTGTGTGGTGGTCTTTCACTGAAATTCTTTCAAGTTTAATTTTTTTCAACATCTCATGTTTAGTACTAATCAGTCAGATATTGAACAAAATTAAGGAATCAATATCCGAATTACGACGTAAAATTAAATAATTTGAAATTCCTTCCATATATAACAATGCCATTTTGTTAATAAGCATTAACAACTGATAGAAAAAGGCTCCTAATAAATTGATCCATGGATCTAAACAACAACCAGAATCACTTATTGATCATATAAAGAGTAATAATTAAATTACAATACATCAAATAGTACCATAGAGAACTAACTAAAAAATCCTCACATATACAATTGGAAAAGGAAAAACGAAAAACAAAAACAATCTAAAATTAAAGCACAATACGCCTGAATAATTACTTGAATAATATTCCTAATTTGTTAAGCAGACATACATCCAATACCATATCTAGTATTGGGAAAAACAAGAAAAAGTCCACTGCAAATAACTCCCACCATTAATGGAAAACTCCTCATAATTTCATCAAGTTCTTTTGCATGTCCAGGGAATAAACAAAGCGTCACTCTATGATCCGAAAAAGCAATCGCCACAAATACCAAAACAGACATCATTGCATGCACGAAATCCGTAAATCCTACTACGTACCTGTTAGAAAAAGTAAACAATAGATTAAAACATGAAATAACATCTTTAAAATATGAGATCTACTTACTACAACAAAAATAATGCTCGTGAGGAATGAATAAAATTGTCACAGATTTCAATCCAAATGGATGAATTCTGACATAAAAATGTCACAAAATTGTGACCTCTCATCTTTTGGCACATCCACACCTAATCCGGACTTGAAAACTTTCAACCCTCTTGGTGTTACAAATCCATAGTAAACTTTCCCATCGGGTCCGCGAAAACTGTCGGTAAAATGGAAGAAGAAGCAAGACAAAGTACAAAGGCCAAGTAGTGTTAAAATCATGAGTGTAGTGACAGGGGAACAATCGCCTTTGCCATAGACTGATGGAAGGACCATTTCAAAAGTTAAAAGTGTGCCTGTTGGCAAGAAATTAACAAGCAATGATGTTTTTGAGAGTGTTTTTTGAACCCCATTTGCCATTGCTCTTCTTTTCTTGCCACCAATTGCTGGTTGAGGCAATTCAGGGATCGGAACATCGTCGTCTGGTGGTAAATTAGTAGGATACATAGAAGTATCTGCACGTTTTGATGCACTGTAGATTTTGATCCCAATTCCCTCAGTACTTTGCTCCATTTTTTTTGTTGAGAAAATTGAGAAGATTTAGAGGGGTTGAAGATTGAAGAAATGAGGAATAAATGATCAAGAATGAAGTTTTCAGGCAAAGATCATGATTAAGTTTGGAGTATTGGATACTTGATTACATCTATTTTGGTTTATTTATAGTTTTTGGTAGGTAAATTAAATGGCATCAACAATTTTTGAATTTGGTTAACGTTAAGTAACTAACTTGTTTTGAATGGTTGCCACCCGCAAACTATTCCTCTCAAATTCAAAATTTGCAAGTCCTCATTTTGGTAGTTACATTTTTTTTG
>ML265018.1:54725-88788 GCA_005239495.1 Nicotiana undulata | reverse complement strand
GGGGGGGTGTTAATTTATACTTTAAAAAAAATCATTTTGGGGAAAAGGCAAAATGACTGCTATCTCTGTTCCAAGATGATTTCTCGAAGAATCCAACAAAAAAATATTTGATTAACATGAGTTTAGATATGGCCTAGACCACTGCTAATTATAATTATGGACATTCCCAGTTAAAGAAGTACAAGGGATATGATAAAAGAGTGTATATGTGCAATGACAATGAAAAAAAAAAGTTCCCCATCAAGTAAAAGTGAACTATAACAAAGCCTGTAGTCTAACTTGGTAACCTAGAAAATAATGTAAATTACTTGTTGTAATAAGTTCAAATACACTGATAGCATAAAAATTCTTTACACAGTAAGTGTCCATAAAAAAAGGGTAGCCCGATGACGAAGTATCCCGTATTCACTCAGGGTCCGGGGAAGGGCTATACCCCAAGGGATGTGATGTAGGGAGCCTACCCTAATCCAAACATCAGTGGCTGATTCTACGGTTCGAACCCGCGACCAATAAGTGCCTATAAGTTATCCATAATAAAATTATATGAGCTTGAGACTCCTGAAAGCTATACAAAATTCACATACAAAAGAAGGAAGAAACTATCTGGGCAGGAAACCATGGCGAGAAATGGCAATCTCAAAGGCTTGCATTCTTTCTCCTCGAGCAAAACCATTGCAATCATAAGATGAAATTTCATTGATGTTGAGATCAACACAAGTCTGCACTAGTTTCTCACCAACACGTTCTGCTGCTTCCTGTGATCGAGAGGGACAAAGTTAGCGAATAATGTCATAAGATGAGATTTCATTGATGTTGAGATCCCCTCTTCAAAGCATTCATCAAATGTCAATACCAAGTAATTTGCAAAACATCATAAAATTACAGATACTCACTACAGTGCTGCATGGCGGATCACCCCGGATTGATTTTTGTAAAGTGCTCCCATAAAACAAAGACTTCTTATTTTGGTCATCTACCAGTGTAGCATATAACTGCTTTTCTGAGCAGAAGACTGAAAGTCTTGGTTTTTCTGGAGTGCCATTAAACTGCCAAGATCAAAGAGAAGTATAATGATTACAGTGAATCAACACACACCAGAGGCAGACCAGGAATTTAATATGACGGGGGCACAATATTCTGTTCAACTAGTGCCCCTAAAGGCTTTTAAGGTCAAGGGTGCCAAGTGATTTAAGTTAACAATTTTCATGTTTTACACATATACATATACAAGATTTCTGCCGAAGTTTACGGGGTCCGGTGACCCTCAACGTAAGCCATAGGTCCGCCTATGACACACACACATATGAGAGAGTTCATGAAATGATTTTAGAGAACAGTTAAGATTGAGCATTGTATTTGGCAAGCCAAATGGTAGAACAAATCAAGAAAAAGGCAAACAAACTTCATCAACATGGGACAAGCCAAAAGACATTTGCAGAGAACATGAAACACGCCCGAAGATGAGAAGCAAGCTTAAGCTACAAGTTTACAAAGGCAATGGATAGAAGGATGACAAGGACAAAAGTACAAATGCTCTACCTATTCCCACTAGACATAGAGATATGCAATGTCTTAAATGTCAATGTGTGAGTAAAAATGACATATGAGTATCCTAATAGAAGAGCTATGTCGTCAAAGCCTGACGGACCTTATGTAACCAGGAAATGTATGAAACAGCGACCCATTAGGTTAAAATCAAAGTCATCGTTGGCTACTTCTATACAAAATTATGCCAAGAATAAAAATAAACTCTTTACATTTACCTTATTCAATTTTCTACACTTGTTTTGTTCTAAGGAAAAATGACTAATTTCTGCTCAATAATGCATGATCTTTAAAGCCAGTTACAGTTATCTCTTGCAAGCTAAAGCACTAAATGCACCATTCCCAATTATATTCTCCTAAACTAGTTTCTTCCTCCTCTCCAAACCAGAGGCGGATTTAGGGGGGCGGAAGGGGTTACCCCAACCCCCTTCGCCGAAAAATTACATTGTATATATAAGGCAAAATCTGTTTTTACCTCTTGTATATTACGTTTTGAACCCTTTTAACACAGTCCAAGAATGTAGCTTAGTGGTCAAGGGGGTTCAAAATCTTCCGAAGATCACAAGTTCAATTCCCCTAGCTACAATCATTTTTAACTTTTTTTTTGAACCCCCTTCGTGGAGAGATACTGCCTCCGCCACCGCTCCAAACACCATAGAATTGTAACTAAAAACAACAGCGTTAAATCATGTAACATGATTCATGTTCACAAACATTACCAATTAGTGCAGCCAAATGTAGTACACAAATGGGGGGCTATAAAGATTAAAGAACCTCATGTGTTTTGTTTACGGATTTCATGTGTTATAATTTACTGATCTCCTGTGAAAAAGCCATATAACTAAAAGAACATTTATAATGAATCATAAAAACCAATCTCCTCTTATTATGTCTCAAATTGACATTTAACATTATTTTTCTGGGGAAAAATATCAAGAGCTTTACAACATACGTACCTTTTTTCTAACTCGTCTATTTCGAAGTTTAGCACTCTCAGTTCGAGAATTAGCTTTAGCTGTGGCTTGAATAACCAATGGCTTTATCTCTACGCCTACAAAGGATAATAAAAGCTAAGAACACAGTAGAACAGGATCTCCAATACCAAAAAAAATAAAAATATGTAAAGCTATAAACTTTAGAACAATTGACAATAAAACTTACTTTTATTTTGGATAGGAAGGGTGTATGAGTGATTTATACAAGTTCCAAAGAGCTCACAAGTCTTTATTTGTAGCGAACACACCTTACCAAGAGCCATAGTTATCATTCTTATCGGCAGTTTCCCAAATATTTTCACTTGCTAACAGAAATTACAGCAGACCCACTTCTCAAAAATGGACATTTGCGTGATAAAACGCTAGCACGGCTCACTGGAGCAACCATGCGCTCTTTCAGGAATTTAATTAAACAGGTTGTGTGCAATACACGTTCTTGTTGCATGCTATGCTTTTTATCTGTGAATGGATAAAAGTCAATTTATGGACTCAATATTGGGTTTGGGCTGGATATAAGCCCAACATAAGCAAAGCAGCTTGAAGTCCACGAAGATCCTTACTTCTCTGTAAAAGAAGTTGAATGCTATTAGTTTCAGAGAAAAAGAAGAGATAAATTAATGGAAAGGGTGAGAAGTAATAATTACTATGGATGGTTGTTTTTGCAACTAGCATTCCCTATATCATGTATTCTGGAAGGAGAAAGTTAACTTAGCGGTTAGATTCCAATTAACAACCTCCAAACACAAACACACTAATTTTATATAACACTAATTCCTCGATCCGACCAATCATTTTGAGCTTTGGCGCGCCGTTCAGCGGTTTGAGCTCGTGGATAGCTTCACTTCAAGTATTATGATTTGCACACGTGGTTGGAACTGAATCTCGGGAAGTTGGGAGTTGATTTGGAAAGAAAATTCTAATTTCGGAAGCTTTAAGTTGGAGGAATTGACTAATGTATGATTTTTGAGTAAACGACCTCGGGATCGGGGTTGGAAGGTTCCAACAGGTTCGTATGATGATTTTGGACTTGGACGTATGTCCGGATCGGATTTTGGATGGCCCGGGAGCGTTTCGACGCCTATTGTGGAAAGTTGGCATTTGAAAGGATTTCATAAATTTGGGGTGAAAGTGTATCTTAATGTTATCGATATCCGTTTGGGATTCCGAGTTTGGGAGTAACTCGGTATGGTGATTCTGGTGTTGGGAGCGCTCCCGGATGTGGATTTGGAGGTTCGTATGTCATTTCGGGGTCATTTGCCGAAAGTTAGAAATTTGAAGGTTTTTTTGAGAAGTTTGACCGAGAGAGGACTTTTTGATATCGGGTTCGGATTCCGATTCCGGAAGTTGAAGTAGGTCCGTAATGTCAAATGTGACTTGTGTGAATGAGGTCAATCGGATGTGATTTGATATGTTTGAAGTTCTAAGGTTCATTAAGCTTGAATTGGGGTGCAATTCATGGTTTTGGTATTGTTTGATGTGATTTGAGGCCTCGAGCAGGTCCATGCTATGTTATGAGACTGGATGGTGTGATTTGACGGGGTCCCGAGGACCTCAGGTGTGTTTCAGATCAATTCGAGCTGTTTTGGAATTGTTGTTGCTGGTATCTGTTTGCTTCTTCGCGAACACGAAGGGAGTTGTTGCAGCCGAACGCACACGCAAGTGTACGTGGTTGACAAGTAATATTGGATTGTAAGTCCAGGTATCGTATCCACATGGACTTGTGATTAACTATCAACTAAATTAAACTAAGACAATTAATCTATTCAAGCACTTTTCTAAAGTATAAAAATTTAATAAAACTAATCTGGAGTAATCAACTAAGAGATTAAATGAACAAGTTGTTGAAATTAGACACGAATTCAATGAGAGACGATATTCTAGAGCTATGGGTTGGCTAACAATCCCGTTGAGTTTTTCACTTAAATTGTCTAATTAATTTATCTAGTTTATTGATTGACATGGTTTATTACTTTATCTGATGACAACTGGCATATTTCAAAATCGATCATCATTTTCTTTACCCGACAACTCTTTCATCATTCCCGGGTAAAGAGGGGCAGTTGTTGATATCCAATTTTGCCCTCATATATTTTTCAAATAATATACATACTTTCGAAACATCATGTTTTGCATTATTATTAATTTACAAGATTTACACAAGCATTTCTTATAAATTTTCATAATTTTAGAGCTTTTAAATTAATTTTTCCTTGCATTAATTTACATAAAAATTCATTAATTACTCTTTTAAATTATTTGTGATGACTTAATCACTTAAAATTATTATTTGCCCCTAATACTTTAAAAGTATTTTCACCTCATTTTTATATAATTATATTTTTTTAGGCTATTCGCATAAATTTGCAGTAATAGCCTATATTTTGCTTTCTTATTGCAATTGACATTTCATTTACGGTCAAAATAATATCTTATATTTTTATAGTCTCCTATTATTGTTTAAAGTATTAATTTGCATAAGTAGTATTTTTATATATTTATTTAGCTATTTTATTAAATTATTTTCCTTTTAATTTCTATTTTAAAAAGCTGGCCCAATTTTGAGCTAATTTTTCGGACCAAACAAGACCAATACCCTAACCCAAGAAACCCCAGCCCAAAGCAAAATGACTCGGTCGCGACTCGTCTAATTAAGCCAACCTCTCTTTAAAATCCTGGTCGTTGATCTCAAAGATCAACGGCCCACAACTAATCTACCCTTTTAAATTACCCAACCCCAAACCCTAATCCCATTTCCCTCTCGCCCGCCGCCCTAAGACTCTCCCCCTCCTCTGAATAACACTAATCGCCGCCACTCTCTAAACTCCTCTCCTAATCCCTCTCCTAATGAGATTCTCCTCTCATTTACTTGCCATATCTGTGTTTTTCCGCTACTGGTTGGTTCTCCATGGTATCACCTAGTACTTTCCTAAACATGGCAAGTACTACTTTTCCGATTCTGTCCGATTTATTCCAATCTTTTGAATCTGGGTCATATCTCGTCTACACACATTCAATACTATATTGTGTGAGTCCGATTTCGTTTGGTTTTCTGCTGATATACACTTTTCCTAAAAAATTAGGGTTTACCGGATTTCTCTCTTAAATCGATTTCAAATTAATTTGCACATTTTCTTTCCTTATTTGTTGTTTAATTTACTCTGTTTCCTTATATGTTTGTGTTGATTTTTGACTGCTATATAAATGTGATGACCCAAAAGGTCATCCTGTATAATTTTAACTAAATATGTATTTTGAGGCCCCGAAAGCCTTCGTTTATCTCACCTCGATATGCGTGCGCAGCCCGAGCGCGTGGCCAGGGAGCCTTTATGTGGAAAAATTGATAAAATGTTGAATTTATGATGATTATTTGAATACAGTTGACTTTGGTCAACATTTTTGGTAAACCGACCCGGAACCGTGACAGGTTCAATATGTTTATTATGAGTTATCTGTGGAATTTGGTAAGAAACGAACTAAGTTTGACGTGATTCGGGCTAAAAGTGGAAAATATGAGGGTCTAAGATGTTGTGAAATATTACATTGATTTCGAGGCCTAATTCGTAGTATTTGATGTTATTTTGGTGGTGTGACTGCACGAGTGAGTCCATAGGATATTTTTGAAGTTGTGTGTATAATTGGTGTTGAGCCCCGAGGGCTCCGGGGAGTTTCGGGTAGGTTCCGGGGTATTTTTAGACTTAGAACACAACATTTGCAGATTAGAGGGGCAAGTCTCTGAACTGGTAGCGCGGCCCGCGGTGGACCTCTCGCGGACCGCGGTGGACCTTCGCGGTCGCCCTAGCGCGGCCCGCGGTGGGGGAGATTCAGAGAGGTTCCACAGTTGAGGCCTTCGCGGCCGCGGTCGCCCTAGTGCGATCCGCGGTGGAATCTTCGTGGTCGCTATAGCGCGGTCAGCGGTGGAGGCCTAGGAGGGGTATATATAAACGGGATTTTCAGTTATTTTCTATTTTTCAAAACCCTAAAACATAAGAGGCGATTTTCTAAACACTGTTTCTTCTCCAAAATGTTCTTTTTACAAGATTTCATCCTAGAATCTAGGGTTTTCATGGGAGAATTGAGAATTTTGGGTAAAACCTAAGAATATTGAAATTTGGGAATTTAGATCTCAATTTGGGGTCGGATTCCAAAACTAATTATATACCCGGACTCGGGGGTGAATGGATAATCAGGTTTTGGTCCGAATTTCGAGTTTGGATCAAGCGAGCCCGAGGTCGATTTTGATTTTTGGGGGAAAACCTTAGAAAACTCATTCTATGCATTATAACTTATTTATTTAGTATTTATTGATATAATTAAGTAACTTGTGGCTAGATACGAGCGAGTTGGTGGTGGAATCAAGAGGTAAAGCGGTAGTTGAGGCTTGATTTGTGTTCGTGGCATCGAGGTAAGTGTTTGGCCTCACTTTAGCTTGAGGGACTAGGTGTTGAGTCGTATGTGCTACTTGTTTCAATCATGTTCAATGTATAGGTGAGATGACGAGTACCTATACATTGTGTGTCAAGCATGCCCGTGAGTCGGTTTTGGTGTATTACATCTTTTTGCTTCGATATTCATTGTGTTATGAGATAGATTCATTTTGGAAGTTGTTCAATTGCTGAGAATACTTGATTAAGGATTTGTGATAAGTTGTTTCGTTTGAGGAGTGATTTTATTAAGGTATATACCCGTATGAGATTTGTTATAGCTGAGTCCCTTGCTGGGAGGTATTATTTTTGGTTGTTATCCCCTTGCTGGGTGGTTATGAATTGTACTTCTACTATTGATTCCCTTGCCAAGTTGTTGTTTGATGTTGATTGGGTGAGGAAGAGTGTAAAGCACGAAGGGTGATGCCGTGCCCATTTATTTAATTATTGCATTATGAGAAAGAGAGTAAAAGCACGAAGGGTGATGTCGTGCCATGATTTTACACTTAAAAGCACGAAGGAACATGACGTGCCCTTTTATTTATTTATTGCATTGTGAGGATGAGAGTAAAAGCACAAAAGGTGATGTCGTGTACTTGTTTTTGTAAAGATGATAGTAAAAGCACGAAGGGTGATGTCGTGTACCTATTTGTTTGTGTTGTTATTTCCCCTTTAGCTCTTACTCTTCTATATCATTGCCTTGCTTAGTGATTCATTACTGTTTCTCCCTTGTTTTCCCCATTATTTGTCCCCTGTCTTGCCGTACTTAATTGTTTATTTCCTGTTATTTTCCTGTTGTATATTGTAGAACTGTACAAGTGATTTGTTGTTGTTGTGTCTAGCCTCGTCACTACTTCGCCGAGGTTAGGCTCGACACTTACTCAGTACATGGGGTCGGTTGTACTGATGCTACACCTGCACTTCTTTATGTTGTGCAGATTACGGAGCCGGACCCAGTGGACACTGATAGAGGGAGTATCCTTCAGTCCACACAAGCGACATCGAGGTAGTCCCGCGGATGTTTGTGGGCCTTGGCGTCACCTCTTATCCTTTCTCCTCATTTTATGTCTTATTTCAGTAGTTCCAAGACAGTTGTATTTACTTTTTTCAGACCATTGTATTTAGCAAACTCTTAGACTGTCCGTGAGATTGTGATACCGGTTTCTGGGGTTGTACTTAAGGAAAGTTATCTTGAGATTTCTATTTAGTTCAAAAATTTTATATTACTTCCGCATTTTAATTATAATTGTCCCAGTTATTTTTGTTATCTTAGTTGTTATTAAGTCAATTTAGACAAAACGTTGGCTTGTCTAGCGGGTTCAATGTTAGACGCCATCACGGCCTATAGGTGGGACTTCGGGTCGTGACAAGTTGGTATCAGAGCTCTAGGTTTCGTAGGTCTCACAACTCACGGACAAACTCGGTAGAGTCTGAGGGGTCGGTACGGAGACGTCTGTACTTATCCCTAGAGGCTGCAAAGTTAGGAATAACTTCACATTTCTTCTTCTCTGTCGTGCGATTTGAATTCTAAATGCTAATCGAGTTTCTACTCTATTCTCTTGTAGATGGCGAGAACGCGTGCTTCCTCATCTACCGATCAGCAGCCCGATCCCCCTGTTGCAGCTCCTACGAGGGACCGAGGATGAGGCCGAGGCCGTGCTAGAGGACGAGGTAGGGGTAGGGCTCAGCCCAGAGTAGCAGCCGCAACATAGGACCCACAGGTTGACTTTGCCGATGAGGTTCCTGCTCAGACGATTCCAGTTGGACCAGCTCAGGTCCCAGAGGGGTTCATTTCCACCCCGGTTCTTCAAGACGCTCTAGTCCGCCTAGTGGGACTTATGGAGAGTGTGGCTCAGGCTAGTCTTCTTCCTACAACACCAGCTGTCTCTCAAGCTGGGGGAGGTCCCCAGACTCCTGCTACTCGCACGCTAGAGTAGTTAGCCACTCAGTTCCAGACTCCAGTACCTCAAACAATCGGAGTAGCTCAGTCGGGCATTGTGGCACCGGCAGTGGAGGGAGCAACTATGTCAGCAGATGCCTTATGGAGATTAGATCGGTTCACCAAGCTATTCCCTACTACCTTTACTGGTGCACTAGCAAAGGATCCCCAGGATTATTTGGACAGTTGTTACGAGGTTCTATGGAACATGGGCATCGTAGAGTCCAATGGAGTGGATTTTGCCCCATTTTGACTTTCTGGTACCGCCAAAACTTGGTGGAGAGATTATTGCTTGACCAGACTAGCTGGGTCTGCACCTTTGACTTGGGCTCAGTTCTCCGAGTTGTTCTTGGGGAAATTTCTTCCAGTTACTCAGAGGAAGGATCTTCAGAGGCAGTTTGAGCGCCTCCAGCAGGGATCGATGACTGTTACACAGTATGAGACCAGGTTCATTACTCTGGCCCGACATGATATCATGATACTCCCCACGGATCGAGAGAGAGTGAGGAGGTTTATCGAGGGTATGGCTCAGCCTATCATTCCAGGATGCGGCCAATGTGGCCAGGAGGATTGAGATGGTTTTGTCATAGAGGAGTGGTCAAGGGTCTGACAAGAGACCTCGTCATTTCGGCCGATTTAGTGGTGCCTCATCTGGAGGCAGAGATTCTTTCGGCAGAGGTCATCCTCCTAGGCCATACCAGTCGACACTTCAGGTATCCCGCAGTGCGCCACAAGCGCCTATCAGTGCACCGCCGCTTCAGAGCTTCCAGGGTGGCTATTCGGGTCGACAGGTTCAATTCCAGAGTCAGCAGCCTCAGCAGTAGAGGTCTTGTTATTCTTGTGGTGTTTCAGGGCACATTGCCAGGTATTGCCCCCGAGCTTCTGGTAGTTCTCAGTATCAGGGTTCCCGTGCCATGATCCCCGCACCAGGTGTACTCCTACCCTCTCAGCCAGCTAGGGGTGGAAGACGAGGTGCAGAGGTGGAGGTCAGACTCATAGAGGTGGAGGACAGGCCACGAGGTAGAGGTCAGCCCGCAGTAGGTCAACCCAGAGATGTTCAGGTTGGAGGGGCTCCGCACCGATGCTATGCTATTCCGGCCAGGCCTGAGGCTAAGGCCTCCGACGGAGTCATTACAGGTACGGTTTTAGTTTGTAGTAGATATGTTTCAGTTTTGTTTGATCCGGGGTCTACATTCTCCTATGTGTCTTCATATTTTGCCCATTATTTGAGTATGCCCCGTGATTCCCTGAGTACTTCTGTATATGTGTCTACCCTGGTGGGTGACTCTATTGTGGTAGATCGAGTCTACCGTTCTTGCTTAGTGGTTATTGGTGGTTTGGAGACTCGGGTAGATCTTTTGCTTCTTGATATGGTTGACTTTGATGTTATATTGGGGATGGATTGGCTATCTCCCTACCATGCTATTTTGGACTGTCACGCCAAGATTGTGACCTTGGCCTTACCAGGGGTACCTCGTTTGGAGTGGAGAGGGATTCCTAGTCATTCTTCCGGTAGAGTTATTTCATATATGAAGGCTCGGCGCATGGTCGAGAAGGGTTGTTTGGCCTATTTGGCCTATGTTCGTGATTCTAGTGCCGAGGTTCCTTCTATAGAGTCTGTTCCCGTGCTTCGTGAGTTTCCAGAGGTCTTCCCTGCTGACTTGTCGGGTATGCCACCCGACAGGGATATTGATTTTTACATTGAGTTGGCTTCGGGCACTCAACCCATTTCTACTCCACCGTATCGTATGGCCCCGCCAGAGTTGAAGGAGTTGAAGGATCAGTTGCAGGATTTGTTGGATAAAGGCTTCATTAGGCCTAGTGTTTTCCTTGGGGTGCCCCAGTGTTGTTCGTTAAGAAGAAAGGTGGCTCAATGAGGATGTGTATTGACTACCGACAGTTGAATAAGGTTACTATTAAGAATAAGTATCCTTTGCCAAGGATTGATGATTTATTCGACCAACTTCAGGGTGCTACAGTGTTTTCCAAGATAGACTTGAGATCTGGGTACCATCAGCTGAGATTAGGGCGTCTGATGTCCCTAAGACGGCCTTTCGCACTCGATACATGCATTATGAGTTCTTGGTGATGTCATTTTGGTTGACAAATGCCCCTGCTGCTTTCATGGAGTTGATGAACCGGGTGTGCAGGCCCTATTTGGACTAGTTTGTTATAGTCTTCATTGGTGATATTTTGATTTACTCCCGTAGCCGAGAGGATCATGAGCAGCACCTTCGAGTCGTCCTCCAGACTCTAAGCGATAGTCAGTTGTATGCCAAATTTTCTAAGTGTGAGTTCTAGTTGAGTTCAGCGGCATTTCTGGGCCATGTTGTGTCGGCAGAGGGCATTTAGGTGGATCCTAAGAAGATTTCAGCAGTCATAGATTGGCCTAGACCTACCTCAGCTATAAAGATTGGGAGCTTCTTGGGCTAAGCATGTTATTATCGCCGATTTGTGAAGGGATTTTCATCCATCGCAGCCCCGATGACCAGGTTGACTCAGAAGGGTGCCCAGTTCAGGTGGTCTGATGAGTGTGAGGCGAGCTTTCATAAGCTCAAGACAGCCTTGAGCACGACACCAATGTTAGTTTTGCCCACAGGTTCAGGGCCTTATACGGTGTATTGTGATGCTTCACGGGTTGGACTGGGTGCAGTGTTAATGTAGGATGGCAAGGTTATATATTATGTCTCACGTTAGTTGAATATTCACGAGAAGAACTATCCAGTTCATGATTTGGAGTTAGCAACTATTGTTCATGTGTTGAAGATTTGGAGGCATTATCTGTATGGGGTGCCATGTGAAGTGTTCACGGATCATAAGAGTTTGCAGTATCTGCTCAAGCAGAAAGATTTGAACATGAGGCAGAGGAGATGGTTAGAGCTGTTGAAGGATTATGACATTACCATCTTATATCATCCGGGGAAAGCCAATGTAGTGGCCGATGCTTTGAGTGGGAAGTCAGCCAGCATGGGTAGTCTTGCCTATCTATTAGTCGGAGAGCGACCGTTTGCCTTGGATGTTCAGGCTTTGGCCAACCGGTTTATGATATTGGCGGTTTCTCAGACTGGCAGTGTTTTGGCCCACATTGTGGCCCGTTCCTCGTTGTATGATCGTATTCGGGCCAGGCAATATGATGATCATCATTTATGCGTTCTTAGAGATATGGTTCGGCACGGAGGTGCCAAGCAGGTCACAGTTGATGATGAGGGAGTCTTGAGGTTGTAGGGTCGTATTTTTGTACCTGATGTTGATTGCATTCATGAGTTGATATTGCAGGAGGCCCATAGTTCCCGGTATTCCATTCATTCGGGCGCCGCAAAGATGTTATAGGACTTGCGGTAGCATTATTGGTGGCGGAGGATGAAGAAGGATATTGTAGCATATGTTGCTCGGTGCTTGAACTGTCAACAGGTTAAGTACGAGCACCAAAGAACCGGTGGTTTGATGCAGAAGATTGAGCTTCCCAAGTGGTTTGATGCAGCAGATTGAGCACAGTGTTCCATCTTGAGACGCACGGGCAGTCCGAGCGTACCATTCAAATCTTGGAGGATATGTTGCAGGCATGTGTCATTGACTTTGGAGGATCATGGGATCAGTTCTTGCCTTTAGCTGAGCTTGCCTACAACAACAATTATCAGTATATCATTCAGATGGCTCCGTATGGGGCATTGTATGGTAGGCGGTGTCAGTCGTCACTCGGATGGTTCGAGTCGGGAGAGGCTAGATTATTGGGTTCTGAGTTAGTCCAGGATGCCTTAGACAAGGTAAATTTCATTCAGGATAGACTTCGTACAGCTCAGTCCAGGCAGAAGAGTTATGCGGATCGCCCAGTTCGAGATTTGGCATTTATGATAGGAGACCGAGTATTTCTTCGGGTGTCGCCCATGAAGGGCGTGATGAGGTTCGGAAAGAAGGGCAAGTTGAGCCCTAGGTACATTGGCCTATTTGAGATTCTGGATAGGGTAGGGGGTGTCCTACAGACTTGCTTTTCCACCGAGTTTATCAGTTGTACACCCTGTGTTTCACGTATCTATATTTCGGAGGTATATTTCGGATCCATCTCATGTACATGACTTCAGTGGTGTCCAGTTGGACAAGGATTTGTCTTACGAGGAGGAGCCGGTAGCCATATTGGCTCGGCAGATTCGTTAGCTGAGATCGAAGAGTTATCCTTTGGTCCGTGTTTAGTGGAAAGGTCAGCCTGTTGAGGAAGCTACCTAGGAGTCCGAGTCCGATATGCGAAGTCGATATCCCCATCTTTTCCCCGACTCAGGTACCTTTCTATGTCCGTTCGAGGACGAACGTTTCTTTTAGAGGTGGAGATTGTGATGACCCAAAAGGTCATCCCGTATAATTTTAACTAAATCTGTGTTTCGAGGCCCCGAAAGCCTCTATTTATCTCACCTCGATATGCGTGCGCGGCCCGGGCGCTTGGCCGGGGAGCCTTTATGTGGAAAAATTGATAAAATGTTGAATTTATGATGATTATTTGAATACAGTTAACTTTGGTCAACATTTTTGGTAAACAGACCGGCACCCATGATTCGACGGTCCTGGAGGGTCCGTAGGAAAATACGGGACTTGGGCATATGCCCAGAATCGAATTCCGAGGTCCCAAGTCCGAGAAATAAATTTTTAAATAAAATTATTTTCTGAAAAATATAAAGGCTTTTGAAAATGAAATTCTATGTGAAACCTGTGTGATTGGGCCCGTATTGTGGTTCTGGAGCGCGGGACAGGTTAAATATGTTTATTATGAGTTATCTGTGAAATTTGGTAAGAAACGAACTAAGTTTGACGTGCTTCGGGTCAAAAGTGGAAAATATGAGAGTTTAAGATGTTGTGAAATATTACACTGATTTCGAGGCGTAATTCATAGTATTTGATGTTATTTTGGTGGTGTGACTGCACGAGTGAGTCTGTAGGATATTTTTGAAGTTGTGTGTATAATTGGTGTTGAGCCCCGAGGGCTCGAGAGAGTTTCGGGTAGGTTCCGGAGTGTTTTTAGACTTAGAACACAACATTTGCATATCAGAGGGGCAAGTCTCTGAACCTGTAGCGCGCTCCGCGGTCGACCTCTCGCGGTCCGCGGTCGACCTTCGTGGTCGCGGTCTCCCTAGCGCGGCCCGCGGTGGGGGAAATTCAGAGAGGTTCCACAGTTGAGGCCTTCGCGGCCGCGATCTCCCTAGCGCGGTCCGCGGTGGAGGCTTGGGAGGGGTATATATAAACGGGATTTTCAGTTATTTTCTATTTTTCAAAACTCTAAAACATAAGATGCGATTTTCTAAACACTCTTTCTTCTCCAAAATATTTGTAAGTGATTTCTAACTCATTTTCTTTACTCCTTAAATTCTTTTTACAAACTTTCATCATAGAATCTAGGGTTTTCATGGGGGAATTGGAAATTTTGGGTAAAACCTAAGAATATTGAAATTTGGGAATTTAGACCTCAATTTGGGGTCGGATTCCAAAACTAATTATATACATGGGCTCGGGGGTGAATTGGTAATCGGGTTTTGGTCCGAATTTTGGGTTTAGATCAATCTGGCCCGAGGTCGATTTTGACTTTTGGGGGAAAAACCTTAGAAAACTCATTTCTATGCATTAGAACTTATTCATTTAGAATTTATTAATATAATTAAGTAACTTGTGTCTAGATACGAGCGAGTTGGTGGTGGAATCAAGAGGTAAAGCGATAGCTGAGGCTTGATTTGTGTTCGTGGCATCGAGGTAAGTGTTTGGCCTAACTTTAGCTTGAGGGAATAGGTGTTGAGTCGTATGTGCTACTTGTTTCAATCATGTTCAATGTACAGGTGAGGTGACGAGTACCTATACATTGTGTGTCAAGCATGCCCGTGAGTCGGTTTTGGTGTATTACATCTTTTTGCTTCGATATTCATTGTGTTATGAGGTAGATTCATTTTTGAAGTTGTTCAATTGCTGAGAATACTTGATTAAGGATTTGTGATAAGTTGTTTCAGTTGAGGAGTGATTTTATTAAGGTATATACCCGTATGAGATTGGTTATAGCTGAGTCCCTTGCCGGGCGGTATTATTTTTGGTTGTTATCCCCTTGCTGGGTGGTTATGAATTGTACTTCTACTGTTGATTTCCTTGCCAAGTTGTTGTTTGATGTTGATTGGGTGAGGAAGAGTTTAAAGCACGAAGGGTGATGCCGTGTATTCATTTCAATCATTGCATTGTGAGGAAGAGAGTAAAAGCACGAAGGGTGATGCCGTGCTATGATTTTACATTTAAAATCACGAAGGAACATGTCGTGCCCATTTATTTAATTATTGCATTGTGAGGAAGAGAGTAAAAGCACGAAGGGTGATGCCGTGCTATGATTTTACATTTAAAATCACGAAGGAACATGTCGTGCCCATTTATTTAATTATTGCATTGTGAGGAAGAGAGTAAAAGCACGAAGGGTGATGTCGTGCCATGATTTTACACTTAAAAGCACGATGGAACATGCCGTGCCCTTTTATTTATTTATTGCATTGTGAGGACGAGAGTAAAAGCACGAAGGGTAGATTCGTGTACTTGTTTTGGTAAGGATGAGAGTAAAAGCACGAAGGGTGATGTCGTGTACCTATTTGTTTGTGTTGTTATTTCCCTTTAGCTCTTACTCTTCTATATTGTTGCCTTGATCTGTGATTCATTACTGTTTCTCCCTTGTTTTCCCCATTATTTGTCCCCTGTCTTGTCGTAATTAATTGTTTATTTCCTGTTATTTTCATGTTGTATATTGTAGAACTGTACATGTGATTTGTTGTTGTTGTGTCTAGCCTCGTCACTACTTCACCGAGGTTAGGCTCGGCACTTACTCAGTACATGGGGTCGGTTGTACTGATGCTACACCTGCACTTCTTTATGTTGTGCAGATTACGGAGCCGGACCCAGTGGACACTGATAGAGGGAGTATCCTTCAGCCCACACAGGCGACACCGAGGTAGTCCCACAGACGTTCGTGGGCCTTGGCGTCACCTCTTGTCCTTTCTCCTCATTTTCTGTCTTATTCCAGTAGTTCCAAGACAGTTGTATTTACTTATTTCAGACCATTGTATTTAGCAAACTCTTAGACTGTTCGTGAGATTGTGATACCGGTTTCTGGGGTTGTACTTAAGGAAAGTTATCTCGATATTTCTATTTAGTTCGTAAATTTTATATTACTTCCGCATTTTTATTATAATTGTCCCAATTATTTTTATTATCTTAGTTGTTATTAAGTCAATTTAAACAAAACGTTGGCTTGTCTAGCGGGTTCAACGTTAGACGCCATCATGGCCTGTAGGTGAGATTTCGTGTCGTGACAATAAACTCCCTCATTTTTCCTTTTGGGGACAGCCTTTGAAAATCGATTTCTTCATTAAAAAATTGGGGGGTTTTGCTACTCTCTTGCTTGGTATTTTGTACTGGCCGGCTGAAAGCCAAGGCCATTAACATCTTGCTACAGCTGATGCATGCATGTTACAAGCAATTCAATGAAATGACTTGCAACAACTTCTTATTAAACAGGCAGGTTTCGAGCAGCTCACTCAGACATCTTACAAGCAGCTCAAGAAAAGCCTGACAACTGCTTCCTGAAAAGCCTCACAATTGCTTCCAGAAAAGTCTCACAGTTGCTTCCTTTCTTCTATAAATACTGAAAATTTCAATTTATTATATACATCAATTTGAAGTTGAATAAAAATATCAATCTCCTTTACTTGTCTTTAACTTATTTAATTTATAATCTTTATTATATAACACAACATAATTTCGTGCAGTCCGTATGGATGGTCATATTTGGAACTAGAATTCCTCTTCTTACGATCCAGAAAGAGAGTTTAACTATATTTCATTAGATTTCAATTTACAATTTCTCAAAAGCTCTGCTAATTATTTTACTCTAACTAATTTCTTTTAGAATAAAAAGATTAATTTAAAATTTAGTATAAGGTAAATGGGAAAAGAAAATGAAATTAATTAATTTAACCGCCAAAGGATATGAAAGGATAGTTAGAATACATCTACTTTTTAATTAGAGATCTCAAGTTTGAAGTTTAAGAATAAAAACTTTCTTGCACGAAGCTCTTTACCTTGTGACTTGTTTGCTGACACGAATAGGGTTAGTAAATTTCTAATACCAATGGTAAATAATTTATTTATTTTTGTGAAATAAGTAAAAAATCTTTACACTGAAGTTAAATCCGACCTCTCTTTGTTCATCAAACTTGAAACCAAAAACGAATATCTATTTAGATCAGTTTATTTTTGCTTTGTAGAAATCTATCTTATCAAATATTAAGTACACTCAATGGTGCTGGACCATAGAACAAAAGTGAGACCCACTAGTATACGATCAAGCCCCTTGAAAATATCTGCCTCTACTGAAAAGGACTACAAAAATATATGGATAAATATTATTAAATAAAAAAATCCTAGAATTTCCACCAAAACTTTACTGTTACATAATTCCAGATCCTTCTACAACTTTCTATATCCTCCCTTATATTCATTACCGAATCTTCGCTCCCTTTCCATTACACATCTTGTATCATTTTTTCTCAAATTACTTTCTCATTCTCTCAAAATCATCAAACAAATTCTCACTTAAATGGCTTCAGAATCAGAATCAGCAGCTACTGAGGGTTCATCATTCATTGAAACTTTAGTCAATTCAAGAAACAGAGACCTTTCTCTGTTTTTACCCTTTATGTTAGCTTTCACAAACTCATCAACTCCAGTTCAAGATTCAACCAACCCAGATCAAGAAACACAAGAATCAACAACCCCATCTGATTTTCTTGATCGAATTATACTCATAAACCCTTTAACACAAGGCATGGTTGTTATAGAAAACCGGTCTTCCTCTTCGAATTTTGAGTCTTTTTTGAGTGATTTGTTGGGAAAAGAAGGTCAGCCACCAGCTTCAAAAGCATCAATTGAAGCACTACCAAATGTGGAAATTTGTGAAGAAGAAAAAGGGGAGTGTGTTATATGTTTGGAGGAGTGGGGAGTTGGTGGTGATGAGGTGGTGGTTAAAGAAATGCCATGTAAGCATAGGTTTCATGGGAATTGTATTGAAAAATGGCTGAAAATTCATGGGTCATGTCCTGTTTGTAGATATAAGATGCCTGAAGAAGAAGGTGAATTGAATAATAAGAGTGAAAATAGAGGGAGGAGAAGAGAGATTTGGATGAGTTTTGGTTTAGGAAATGATAGGACAAGTGCTGAGAATAATCAAACAGTTTCAGCTAATTCAAGTTCGGAAAATGAGCATGATCATGATCATGATTAGAGAGGCTACTTTTTTTTGGTTTTTTAGTTTCAGTTTTTTTGTTTTCTTTTGGAATAACATACTTGTATAGGGGCACATTTTGTAGTTGGTTGGATTGTGAAGTGAAAGATGATTTTTCAAGTTCAATTTTTAGATAAACATAGTATTGGGGTTGATATTTAACTGCTACAACGCATCAATACAATTAGGGGCAGGCGTTCGAAAGACAAATTATAAATCAACTTCAAATTAAATAATAAGTTGAATTTATAGAATTTTTTTTATATAAAAATAATCATTTAAATAAAATAGAAAAATAATAATCAAAAGATGCAAAAGTACTAGATCACTCTGACTTTGGTCTGGACTATACACACACACATGATATAGCTGTGTGAGTGAGACAGGAGAAAAAAAAGAAAATTTTATATTATATTTAATTTAATAGAGAATTCCATATTAAACTTAGTGATTTGTATTAAATATATAGGCTAATATTTAATGGGCAAAATACAGAGATTTAGATTTATTAGTATTAGGTATGTATATGGTTAATTTTTTAATGGGCTAAAGTCTAACTAGTAAGGCTATATATAAGGTACAAAAATTTCGGATTTTAAAATATTCGAAATTTTGAAGTCCCAAATTCAAAATCTAATTCAAAATTCAAAATTTTTAAAAATAAAATCTGAACTCCAATCCATAATCCAAAACTTCAAACCAAAAATTCAAAAAGTTCGACTTTCGATTTAAATATCGGATTTGCCCAAACTATGCCCACCCTTTAATACAATTGTGGGGTTTGACCATGCGAGGTTTTAATATCTTACACGATATTTATAATTGAATGTGGATAATTTTATAAAGGAACAGTTCAGTGCATAAAATATTTCATATTGAAATAGGATTCGAGAAATGGTCGTACCTTAAAAAATGTAATGTAAGGTCGTACTCTAAAAGGCATGAGGATAACTTTCCCGTTGCTTCATGTTTCTCCTATTTTTTGGATAATTTTATAATTAATATATTAATTGATAGTGTACTGAACTAATTGAGTACAAAAGTATCCGAAAATTCGATGTCTCAAATTCAAAATCCAAAATTTTTAAAATAAAATCTGAACTCCAATCCATAATCCAAAAATTCAAACCAAAAATCCAAAAAGTTCGGCTTTCGGCTTGAATTTCAGATTTGCACAAATTATGCCCACCCCTAAATACAGTTGTGGGGTTTGACCATGCGAGGTTTTAATATCTTACTCGATATTTATAATTGATTGTAGATATTCTTATAAAGGGACAGTTCAATACATAAACTATTTCATATTAAAATAGGATTTGGAAAATGTCGTACCTTAAAGAGTGTAATGTAAGATCGTACCCTAAAAGGCGTGAGGATAACTTTCCCGTTGCTTCATGTTTCTCCTTATTTTTTTGGATAATTTTATAATTAATGTATTAATTGATAGTGTACTGAACTAATTGAGTACAAAAGTATCCGAAATTTCGAAGTCCCAAATCCAAAATCCAATTCAAAATCCAAAATTTTAAAATAAAATCCGAACTCCAATCCATAATCCAAAAATTCAAACCAAAAATTCAAAAAGTTCGATTTTCGGTTTGAATTTCGAATTTGCCCAAACTATGCCCACCCCTAAATACAATTGTGGGGTTTGACCATGTGAGGTTTTAATATCTTACACGATAAAGGTCGTACCTTAAAGAATGTAATGTAAGCTTGTACCCTAAAAGTCGTGAGGATAACTTTCCCGTTGCTTCA
This sequence comes from Nicotiana undulata, assembly GCA_005239495.1. NCBI lineage: Eukaryota > Viridiplantae > Streptophyta > Magnoliopsida > Solanales > Solanaceae > Nicotiana > Nicotiana undulata. The sequence goes on along the minus strand of ML265018.1, from coordinate 68,844 downwards.
TGTTTCTCCTCATTTTTTGGATAATTTTATAATTAATATATTAATTGATAGTGTACTGAACTAATTGAGTAGAAAAATATCTGAAATTTCGAAGTCCCAAATTTAATTCAAAATTCAAAATTTTTAAAAATAAAATCCGAACTTCAATCCATAATCCAAAAATTCAAACCAAAAATCTAAAAAGTTCGACTTTCGGTTTGAATTTCGGATTTGCCCAAACTATGCTCACCCTTTAATACAATTGTGGGATTTGACCATGCGAGGTTTTAATATCTTACACGATATTTATAATTGATTGTGGATAATTTTAAAAATGGACAGTTCAGCGCATAAAATATTTTATATTAAAATAGAATTCGGAAAATGATCGTACCTTAAAGAATGTAATGTAAGCTCGTACCCTAAAAGGCTTGAAGTAACTTTCCAGTTGCTTCATGTTTCTCCTCATTTTTTGGATAATTTTATAATTAATATATTAATTAATAGTGTACTGAACTAATTGAGTACAAAAATAGACAAAAATAAAATAAAAGGTAATGTTGGGGCTGGATTAGATTTGTACAAAAACTTCTTAATAGTATAATTGGACTGCTAAAGGTCCAATTAGCTTATTGTGTTATTGGGGTATGTTCATTTGGACTTTACAAAATTTGGAGTCATTTAGGCCTTCATTAGTTCATTTGGTGTGGTGTGTGTGTGGGGGACAGTTAGCTACTAATAACACATGTATTTACTTTTAAGTCATTATTTAAAATATCTTTAGTCTTTAGCCACTGCTTTAATAAACTTTAACTGTCCGGACGAAAATACCCTTTTGCTCATGTTCTTAACTTTTGAACTTGTAACTCTAAGTTCAGGACTTAAGAACTACTATGTCCTTAACTTTTGGACTTAGAACTCTAAGTTCAGGACTTCAGGACTACATGTCCTTAACTTTTGAACTTAACTTTAGGATTACATGTCCTTAACTTTTGAACATAACTTCAGTCCTACATGTCCTTAACTTTTGAACTTGTAACTCTACGTTTAGGACTTCAGGACTACATGTCCTTAACTTTTGAACTTAACTTTAGGATTACATGTCCTTAACTTTTGAACATAACTTCAGGACTACATGTCCTTAACTTTTGAACTTGTAACTCTACGTTTAGGACTTCAGGACTACATGTCCTTAACTTTTCAGGATTTGAGGACTACATGTCCTTAACTTTTGAACATAACTTCAGAACTACATGTCCTTAACTTTTGAACATAACTTCAGGACTACATGTCCTTAACTTTTGAACTTGTAACTCTAAGTACAAGACTTCGGGACTACATGTCCTTAACTTTTCAGGACTTGAGGACTACATGTCCTTAACTTTTGAACTTAACTTCAGGACTACATGTCCTTAACGTTTGAACATAACTTAAGGACTTCAGGACTACATGTCCTTAACTTTTGAACTTGTAACTCTAAGTTCAGGACTTGAGGACTACATGTCCTTAACTTTTGGGCTTAACTTCAGGACTACATGTCCTTAACTTTTGAACTTAACTTCAGGACTACACGTCCTTAACTTTTGAACTTGTAACTATAAGTTTAGGACTTGAGGACGACATGTCCTTAACTTTTGAACTTAACTTCAGGACTTCAGACTACATGTCCTTAACTTTTGAACTTAACTTCAGGACGTCAGGACTACATGTCCTTAACTTTTGAACTTGTAACTCTAAGTACAGGACTTCGGGACTACATGTCCTTAACTTTTCAGGACTTGAGGACTACATGTCCTTAACTTTTGAACTTAACTTCAGGACTACATGTCCTTAACTTTTGAACTTAACTTAAGGACTTCAGGACTACATGTCCTTGACTTTTGAACTTGTAACTCTAAGTTCAGGACTTGAGGACTACATGTCCTTAACTTTTGGGCTTAACTTCAGGACTACATGTACTTAACTTTTGAACTTAACTTCAGGACTACACGTCCTTAACTTTTGAACTTGTAACTCTAAGTTCAGGACTTGAGGACGACATGTCCTAAACTTTTGAACTTAACTTCAGGACTTCAGACTACATGTCCTTAACTTTTGAACTTAACTTCAGGACTACACGTCCTTAACTTTTGAACTTGTAACTCTAAGTTCAGGACTTGAGGACGACATGTCCTTAACTTTTGAACTTAACTTCAGGACTACACGTCCTTAACTTTTGAACTTGTAACTCTAAGTTCAGGACTTCAGGACTATATATCCTTAACTTTTGAACTGAACTTCAGAACTACATGTCCTTTAACTTTTGGGAAGGAATTACATTTCCTTCCCAAATTTGCATAATATTTCACCATTAAATTTTGCATTAATTTTTTTATCTACACAAAACAGATTTTGTCTTTCTCTGCATTCGATTAATAAAAAGTTCAAAAAAACAAAAAAAACTACTGGCACGAAGAGTTTCACGAATTGGATGTTTGATGTCTCTTCCTTTTACTTCTTAAACATATAAATCCACCAACTACTCTTCGACTTGGAGGTAATTAATGAAATGAATGCATTGGCGTATTTCCGTTTGGGAAGGAAAGGGTAACATTGTCTTTTCATATTAATTTTAATAGACTAGTGGTTATTTTTGCTCAATATTAAAAATGCTGGATAAAAAGTAAATACCACTTTAAAAAGTGGCTACCCCACACAATTTTTACTTCATTTGGGTGATATTTCACTTCCACTGTGGCTAATTCATGTTTTCTCAAATTTTTTGTTTAATTTTGAATGTCACTTTTCGAATATTCTCATGTGTTTTAAGTATTAAGTTACGAATTCTTCATTCTTACCATCCTATCCTGATTTCGGTTAAGCTTGTATTTTTTTCCCAATATTGAATAAAGAAAGAAAGAGTGTGGTTAAAAAATGTTCATTCCAATATCTGATGAGTGACAAACAAGAAAGTTACTATAGATTATGAGTGGCCAGACAACAATATAGAGATTAAATTAAATAGATAGTGTATACAACTTAAAAGTTAGAGAGTTATACCTTCACTCACAAAGAAAGTTTGCACTCAGCATTTACAATTCGGGCGGGTAAAGTTGCTATCATGCGATCAGGAGGTCAGGGGTTCAAACTGTGGAAATAACCTCTTGCAGAAATGCAGGGTAAGACTGCATACAATAAACATTTGCGGTCCGTCCTTTCCCGGACCTCACACATAGTGAGAGCTGAATGCACCGAACAGGAGCGGATTTAGGGGGGCGCAAGGGTGTTCATCCGAACCCCCTTCGTCGAAAAATTACACTATGTATATAAGGCAAAATCTATTTTTTACCTTTATATATTATGTTTTGAATCCCTTTCACGTAGCCCAAAAGCATGGCTTAGTGGCCAAGGGGATTCAAAACAATTATGGGGTCACTGGTTCAATTCGCACTAGCTACAATCTCTTTAAACTTTTTAACTTATTCCTTTCTTGAACCCCCTCAGCACAAGTCCTGCCTCCGCCACTGATACCGAACTGCACTTATTTTTACAATGCCTAATGGTATAACCAAAATGGCCTCATTTACTCTGTAGTATATTTAGTCATTTGTATTGATTTCTAAATATTCTTTTTGATGTATTTCCAAGTTCCTTGCTTGCATCTTTAGAAAAGAATAGCAGAAAATGGGATTCCTGGAATATATACATTGTCCAAGTTTAACAGTTCATATGCAGATGAGCTAGAATATGGTATCAGAAGAAAAAGAAAGGATGACATTTATCTATACATATTCTCTTGAGTTGCTGTTCAACTTTGAATAATGTTTCAACACCATATTCGTTTTGTTATAAATCAAATTGACTATTTGTCTTGGGCTTATTCTTTTGTAAATGTGAAACAAGAAAAAAGGGGTTGTGCATTTGTGTCAATGTGAATATACTTTGAAAAGTTCTTTCAGTTTCATTCACAATTCACAAAATAATATACATATAGTTCTCTATAAACAACATTACTAGCTGTAGGAATCAATGACTATATAGGGTAATAGGGACAAAATAAAGTATAACAGTCTCTGGCAGAAATGCAGGGTAAGACTCCAATAATAAATCATTGTGGTTCTGTCCTTTTTCGGACCCCGCACATAACGAGAGCTTAGGGCACCGAGCTACACTTAAGCTTAGAAGCATATATCTACTAATGAAATTACCAAATACACTAACTATACCCATTGAAATTGCTCTACTTCCTTGTTGTTCAAGTCTATATCTTTTGGACCATGTTCATAGTCATTTAGACACTTGCTATTCAAATCAATGGTCTCCAAAAATTCAATCTTGGCCATATTTTCACCACTCCTTTGACTGTGGCATCTTTTACTAGATGGTTGTTCAACACAAATATCATCACAAATGTTATTTCTTCTTCTCTTTTTTTCCTTAGTTTCTGGATTCAATGAGAGAGCAATAGAAGTATTCACGTTACGCGTATCATTCTGATCTTCTTTCCTTCCTGAGCTCTCAGAAGATGTTAAAGAGCTTTCAAGTGAACTTAAAATGCCATCTTTCAATTGTTTTCTCTCTGTATCTTTTGAAATTGAACCATCAATTTCTGTTATTGCTGATAAGGGAGAAGTTGGACAACAACTCATGTTAACCATTGAAACTAATTGAGAGAGTTCAGCTTTAGCAAGTTCTACTCCAACTGAAGAAGTACCATATCCTGCTAGTGTTTCATGTGCTTTCTTCAAAACTGATTGTAAATACTTGCCTTGAGCTTCTATCCTCAGTTGTAAATGTCTTTGTACCTAACATACATACAAATTTGTAAATACAACGTCAATAATAACTACGCCTCAATCTCAAGTTGGGGTCGGCTATGTGAATTTTTATTGTCTTTGTTGCTCCATTCAGAAGGGGAACATTGGCGTAACTGGTAAAGTTGCTGCCATGTGACTTGGAGGTCACAGGTTCAAGCCGTGAAAATAACATCTTGTAGAAATGCAGGGTAAGGCTGCGTACAATAGACCCTTGTGGTCCGGCCCTTCCCCGGACCCCGCGCATAGCGAGAGCTTAGTGCACCGGGCTGCCCTTTATGTTGCTCCATTTAAGCTCATTTCAGTCTAATATTATACTGAATACAAAAAGATTACAAGACCACAAATTTGTACATATGTGAGGATTCATCGTAAATTGACTAGTTTTCCATTGATCGGGTTGGGACCAGTAATGTGAGTAGATTTCGCCGGTGCGAGTGTGCTCACATTTCCGATTCCAAATCCGTACAGAGGAGGAAGGTTGCGGTAGGCTGACACAACCAACATAAAACTAGTCAAATTTATGTTGAATCCTCATACATATAATATTTGTAAATATCTTGGAAAATTAATGCACATGAACATAAGCCTAATGTTCATATTCAGATAAATTTACCTCAATCTGTTGATGAAGTTTCCTCTGGACCTCCATTTGCATTTGTAAAGCTCTAGCTATTTGAAAACTCCTGACAAAATTTTTAACTAGTGAGATGTTGTTATTGCTTGGTTTTCTATGTTACTTTATTGCATTCAATGAGAAACTATCATTACTCATTCATCTGATTCTGAGCTCCATCACAATTGTCCAAATATAACTTTTCACTCTGAGGCTCTCTGAATTCTGCGTCAAAATAAGTTCTCTGATTTAAGCCTCTTGAGATTTCATTTTCCTTTGTATCATCATCATGTACTATTGCACACAACTCCAACTTACCTTCTTGTTTTTTGTCATCAAAAGATTGATCAATGGCTTGACTTTTCCCAAGACGATATTTCTGTACATCAAATAAATTACTAATCAATCAGTGTCTGCGTACACTTTACCTTCCCCAGACCCCAGTTGTGAAATTTCACTGAGTTTGCTGTTGTTGTTGTTGTAACGTGACAATGAGACACTTACCTGCAAATGACTCTTGAGGTGATATAAAGTTAGCCCATGAATATTCATCACCCTCATCAATGATTTTGGTGTTGCCTCTGCATTATCAATCAAATAACAATGTTAGAAGCGATAACAAGACAGTTACACCTGTGTCGAATCCTCCAAAATTATACATTTTTAGAGGATCTGATAAGGGTGCAACGACATTTTCGAAGAATTCGAGCAACAATACTCACTCTCTGGACCTCCTAGTTGAGCGACTGCATCGACGAATCGTTGGTGGAGATCAGGAGTCCATTTTAATCTAGGCTTAGCATCACTTGACAAAACTAAGTTCATATCTTTATTTTGCTGTGCATTTTGTAGAGCCATTTTTGTTGTTGTTGTTGTTGTTTTACAACTTACTAGGATGACAAGGTACAATATGTGTATGTAGTGGATTGAAACATAGAAAAGAGGTTGTATTGTGTCTGAAAAATGTGGCAAAACAAGTAGTATATATAATTGGGAAGTAGTTAAGAGTGTCCCATGTTGTTCTCACTCCATATCTGGAAACATATGTTGAGAAAGGAATATATGCCTTATGAGCTGTGGCCCTTCTTTTCTTTACATTTCCCATTTCATATCAAAACTTTTTCTTTTATTTTCTTATATTTCCAAGTAATTTTCTTTCTCTTTCTTCTTTGACTTGAAAGGGTGTGAGAGAATCTTTGATACAGCAAAAACAAAGAAAGCAAAACACACTTCAATTTAAGTCTCAAAAGGAGAGAAAAAGTGTTTAATTTGTTTTTACCTTGCTGTTTTTCCTTCTTATATTTCTCTCTCTCTATCTGCTTTGATTCCCCTACTGAAAATAGGCAACCCCACCATTATATATAATGGAAACTAACTTTTGCTAAAAACTTAAAAGAGGAGCCTAGCAATAACATAAATACTATTGATAATATGGATTGCTTTGATTGGTATTTTCTTTTTTGGATATATTGAAAAAGGATTCTTTAAAACAATTATTTTCTTCTTTCTTTTTTGGCAGCTTCTTTTTGTTGTTTCATAGAGATGATGGAATCAAAGAATCTAGTAATACATTTTTACAACAAACTTTCAACAAGTACTTTGATTATACGTTAAAGATAAGATTGGACCAAAAAATTAAAATTAGCTACGAACTTCAGTCATAGGTTACTAAATTGCTTACAACTATCTTGATAGTTTGTTGCTAAATAGGAATAACGATAAATTTTTCTGTTTAATTACGCTAATTTTTGTTTTTTTAGTAGTGACAATTATGCCATAGCCCATACTCTTAACCTTAGTGACTTCCTATGTCTTGATAATTAGATCTTTGAATTTTCAGATGTCCTACAAGTATATGCTTGATATGAACTATGCATATGATCACCACCCAAAAGAGAGAAGAATGAAATCAAACAGTAATTATTATTTTAATGTAAAAGTAGCTATATAGTTTGACAGATAATAATGAAATGGCATCAAACTTGGAAGAATTATTCAATGGGGCCCTTCCCTGGCATAGAATTTGGAATAACCATCCCATTTATACACCATCAATTATATGAATCATTTATACCCATTGGAATCTATTTACCATTATATTTTAAAAAAAATAAATAAGAAGGGAACTCCAATATTATATACAGAATACAAAATTGTGGAAATGAAATGGTTAAAATTTCCTAGCATATATAATAAGGCTGGTATGAGGACAATTACACTAATAGGAACATATTCTATACTTCTATTGTTAGCTGAAGAGCCAAGAAAGGTATATATTTTATTATGATCATTCTACACCTTTATGATCACATTTTGTTATGCTAAGGCAAAGAAGTATCCAACCGCATAGGCATTATTTACCGTATCGAGGTTCAACTAAATCCAATTGATTTTAGTCAATCACGGAACATGGCTTAAGCCGCAGAAATTTTGCAGAAACATAAGGCAAGGCTGTATATAATATATTTAATATGGTCCATAAAGAAATCTTAATGCACTGAACTGCATTTTTAAAGTTCAACTGAAACTAACATTTTCTTTTGTAGACGTATTTAAAATATTATTAAGGTTTAACTAAACCCAACTTTATGCACATGTAGCACAAATATATTTGAAAATATCACTAAAGTTTCAACAAACATTAAATTTTGAACTTCGTAAAATCAACAGTTCAGTAGATTCAATGACAAAAGTATAAACATTAAACCCATCGAATTTAAATAGATCCGTCTTTGAGCCTACGTACTTATATGATTAACACCATTCTTCATCCCCCCACCAGCTCAGTGTTAGCCCTTTGACAAGGTTCCTCGGCAGGTGTGGGTTGTGACAAGGATTTTCATGATGGTTTTGGCATACAACCTGAAAAATAGAGCAACATCATGACAGACAGCTCGGTATGACGGACTATGCAGGGTTGACAAACGCGCTTTGAACGGGGGCAAGGCGCGTCGACTGCGGATTGGCATAACCATGGCAAAGCAAAGCCATTTCAAAGTAGGGGCAAAGACATGGCAAAGCAAGGTAAGGCAAGGCAATGTGGGACAAGCAATAAAAATTGACGCGGGCAGATTTGATCAAGTTGAGGGCGACTTGACAAAAGCGGGCAGCTGTGGCGATATGATCGTGTGCGGCTAAGTAAGTGGGTGGCAAGTTGTGGCCATGACATTGGGGCGGAGCAGTGTCAAAGGGCAAGGCTGGACACAATGCCAGCCTTGGGCATGCAGCAGCCGGGCAAAACAGGCACATGCAGTGCACGTGCAGCGGTTACAAACGGGTGCAAGGCACATGGGAGGCAATTGGCGGTTACAACTGCCCCATTTCAAAGAATGGCTGATCATGGGCACGTTTTTAGATCATGGATAACTTTGTGACTTAGTGCTACACGTTTTTAGCATGTTTGCCCATCAGTTGGGGCTTGTCAACTGATTGTTTAACTTCCTGCCAAGTGTAATTGGGCAGCAGCACTATAAATATGTGCATAAGCTGTCCCAAATGGGCAGAACTTAGCCTGTGGCATTTGTGTAAGCCAAATTTCGTCTAAGTGCTCCTAAGGGCGGGGAATTCATTTTGGGCAGGGAACTAGGGAGTTCTTTGCCTTGGCCATAGGGTTGGCTTCATTGTGTTCTTATATTCACACTTTTAATACAAGTTGGGAAGAAATTCCTATAATTTTCGTGTATGCCTTTTACGTTATTTGCTGCCTAAATTCGTCTAAGTCCCAAACGTCTTTAAAATTATTCTAAGTGTTGGAAAGGCTGAAGTCAAGGATGAGCTTGACTGCCGAACAAGGGTGAACGCGGGCAGAATTCGAGTGACAGAAAACACCCCGTGACACATAGCATGGGATAGGTTTCTTAATTACCTCTCTTTTCTTCTTTTTCCCTTTAATCAACACACGAATGTAGAAATTATTAAAAATTCTATAATTCTTGTACTATATTACAGAAAAATAGAAGAGATTAGTGTGATAAAAAGGAGGAAAAGAAATGGCTTTCTTAAAAGCTTTAACCACATCCAATTGATCTATAAATAACACAGTATTATCTATACATAAAGCAAAAGAAAGAAGCAAAAAAAAGGGGGAAAAAGAGAAGGCCAAAATGGCAAACAACAAATAATAAAAAAGTCAATTAGATGAGATCAATCTTGTGATTTCTTGGGATGTGGTCAAGACTCTTAAAAAGAGTTCGATCGATTGGAATCGAAATCCAATGATTGAATTTCCAAAGTTTTGCCTTCTCAGTGCACTACATTCACTTGGTCTCCTCCATTTCTAAAGATTTTTCAAATCACTGAAAAATTAATATAATAATACACTAGTAATTAGGAGCGAAGCTACGTTTAGTTAAGGGTGGTCAGCTGATCATCATTCGTTGAAAAATTACACTGTATATATAAGTAAAATAATAAAATTTGAAGGTATATAATATATATTGAACACCCTTTGTTGGAATTTTTTTTTACTTCTTTCAATTTTAAATAACCTTGAAAAAATTTCTGGCTTCGCCACGACTAGTAATTACTAAGCTTTTTAGCTTTTCAAGTCTATGTAATAGTTGAATAGGAACTAATACTATACATGTAACAGTTCATATGTTTCTCCAATTTATATTACATTATCAGAAGATGAAGTATTATTGGCCAAAGTGTGTATATTCATTAAGCATGAAACCAATTTGATTTTAAAGGGCAGAGATATATGTTTGAAGTGGTTCAATTGATTCTTATTCGTAAAAAATTACACTGTGTATCTAGGGTAAATAAGTTTTTTCTTTATATATATATATATATATATAAATTTTTGAATCTTTTTTACCACAAGGAAACCTTCTATTATAGCATTAAAGTTTATTTAAATCATATTACGAATCACGTATTAAATAAGTATATAGTTTTGTAAATTTTTTTAGGGGGTGTTTGGCTAAGCTTATAAGATGGTCAAAGTAGTTTATAAATACTTTTCGACTTATCTACGTGTTTGGTAAAGTTAAAAGTGCTTATAAGCCAAGTGCTTATAACTCAAAAATAAGCCAAAAGTCATAAGCTTATGGATTTTTAGCTTATAAACACTTTAAGTTTGACCAAATTTTTTACTATTTTATCGTTAAAATATTCTTTTTTAGAACAAAACTCTTACATCGATACTCACTATTTCAACCTAACCCCTCTCTCCAGTCTGCAATTCTCATTGACTATTTAAGATAAACAAATTCTCTATTCCTTTGCATATTTATATCTATGTGATTGTATATTAATCTTTCAACTGTATGTAATAAATGAGGACATATCAAATTTTTGGTGTATCAATGTTTGTTTCTCTTCAAATATTTTGTCCTATATGAGTTCATTTTTTACTGAGAAACTTTTATCAATTTATTAATTATTATAACTTATGATTATATACTTATCATAAAATAAATTATATTTATCATAAGCATAGTTGTATTTAAAATAAAATGACAAATAAAATATTTTGTATTTGGATCGATTTGGAATCTAAAATTTTGAAAAAATTACGCGTGTAAACAGTTCTAAGGTTATTTAAGTCATTTTAACATAAAAAGAACTTATGGACACTTTTTTATCAAATACTGCAGTAACTTATTATCAATTTCAATACTTATATCCAAATGCGTAACTGCTTACTTATCAAATCAATCTCTGCCAATGCCAACGTAAGTAGTTCTTCATCATGTTGTGTGTGGTTCAAGTTTGGAAGAATGATTGAATTTTGTAACATTTTATACAGCTAAAATGTGTGAAAATCAATAAAAAGGAGGGAGTAATAGAAGTAGTATCTTTATTTTTCTTTCTCTTTAATTCAGCTGCTGTACTTGGAGCTACTTTCTTGCTTTAATATATTCCATTACAAGTAAAGGAGATTCTAGGATGATGCATTAGATCAAAAAGTCACTTAAATTAAAGTATTCTTGAAATTGATCATCAATAATTATTGTGCTAGAGGGCCCCATTCTCATTAGAGGAGATCTATCAAAATTAAAAAGAAATTAACAAAAATCCAAAAGCATGGAAAAGAAAGAAGAATATGGCCTCAGGAATCCAAAAAAGTGAAAGGAAAGGAACTAGTCACTATCCTAACAAAGAATAATTCATATCTATCCCCAGCTGTTTTACCCTTTGGAACATAATTGTTTTCTGAAAATGACACAAGCATTATGTCATTCTTACCTATCTTAATCTAAGGTTACATCTTACAACAAAAAAAAAGTCACTGCATTCGTATCAGATCCTTAAAAAATTATCATTTTAGGAGATCTAATTTGACATATACTCGTTATTTTTAAAGGATCCGGACAACATAAATCTTTTTTATTATAAATAGTAGTAAGATTTTCTTTTCTTTTTTTTAAATCTTTTTTCTTTAACTTGAATGGTATTGTCTAGACCATATACATATGCTTGGAAGTTTAAACAATGGATGATAAATTGACAGTAAAATGTACATGCATTATTGGCTGTTACTAAATGAAGTGAACTGAAGCGAATAATTTAGCTCTTTGTTTCTTTATTGGCCAAGCAAAATGTGTTAATCATAGGAACAGACTCGTCAAGTTTAGCTAAAATTCCTTCATTCCTCATTAATCATGATAACCAATACGTAGCATGATTAAGATTCCTTGATTCCCATAGTGAAACTGACTTTTGGTGAGACCACTAGTTCCAAAGTAATGAATCAACTTTTTGCAGCCAAGTGTACGAAGTATCCTACGTTCACATCATCCCATGAGATACAAGTATCAATGACTGATTCCACGTGCACGGCTCGAACCCATAATGTATAAGTCATACGAAAACAACTTTATCATTGCTCCAAGACTTCTTTTCATTACAACTTATTAAAATACGAGTGTAATTTTTACATCAAATTTTGAAGGATAGAATCATAGAAATTCGAAGGAAATGTAGTTTTTGTTATGTCAAAAAATGTTAATGTGAACATAGGAAACTATTTCTGGGAATTTATGAGTTGGATATATAATTGCTTTCTTTTTTTTCCCACCAAGCCAATCAACATCCCACTTCCTTATGTACTGTCTGTTAATATTAACACATTTATGTGTACAGACCCCACAGTTTCAGCTATGAAGACAAAACAAAATCATGAGAATAATATTCCTTCATATAATTTTGGCCAAGGATTGGCAGTTTCTGATATCGCAGTTTCAGAAATCCCTCAAATGACAGGACTCAACTCAAGTGAGCCTAAAGCAAAGCTCCAACGGAATTCATTTTTTGAGATGTTCAAAGGTTGTTTCCTTGTTCGAATTAATTAAAAGTATATATACTGACGGTGAAAAGATCTTTTTATATTATTAGCCTATTTAATATGTAATAGCATGTTACTATGTTAGTTGTAGTATTTATCAAGATAGCAATATTACTTATCATAGAGATTTACTTGTAATTATTCCACAAGTAATCTAATTGTTTAAATATTTTTCACACAACATAAAAGTTAACTCTTATAGTCTTTTTGATATAAGAACTTTTGACTGATCAACACAAATATGTGCATTACATACCCTTCAAAGGGCATGTCTATATGAGATATGCTTGTACTTTTGGCACAATTCATTTGGATTTGCAAAGTTTTTCTAAAGAAAGGAAACTGATGCCTTAATTGTTGAAGTGGAGGACTACTAGTTTTCTTTTGAAAGGTAGTTGGGAGTCTCTTGGTCATCAATTATTTTAAGAAATACTCCTTTACTGTGATGAGGTCTCCCACCGTATTGGTGCGGGTGGATGAAATGGAGGCTCGCATTCGATGTTTTGTGTGATAAGAAAGTGCCACCAAGACTTAAGGGTAAGTTCTACAAAGTGGCGGTTAGACCTACTATGTTGTATGAGGCTGAGTGTTGGCCAGTCAAGAACTCCCATGTTCAGAGGATGAATGTAGCAGAAATGAGGGTGTTAAGATGGATGTGTATGGATACCTGGAGAGATAAGATTAGGAACGAAGTTATTCAGGACAAAGTGGGAGTGGCCCCCGTAGAGGACAAGATGCGGGAGTTGAGGCTGAGATGGTTCGGGCACGTGCAAAGGAAGAGTACAGATGCCCCTGGTAGGAGGTGTGAGAGGCTGGCCGTGGCGGGGTTGAGAAGGGGTAGAGGTAGGCCAAAGAAGTACTGTGGAGAGGTGAGTACGCAGGACATAGTGCTACTTCAGCTCACTGAGGACATGACCCAGGATAGACGGGTGTGGAGGTCGAGGATTAGGATAGTAGGCTAGTAGGTAGTCGAAAGTTCCCCGTTATTTTTTAGTAGTATTAGTAGCTCTCTTGCTTCTTTTTTTCGTATTTCGTTGACCTATAGTATTTGCTTATTTTTTCATTCGCTTCGTGTATCGTATTTTCCAGTCCGTTACTATTTTGATCTATTTTTTCTTTTACTTGTTGTTGTTGTTGTTGTTATTGTTATTGTCTTTTTTCCCCTTTTTCTTATCGCCTTTTGTCCCCCTATTCTTTCTTTCTCCTTCCTCTTTCTTCTTCGTCTTCTTCCTTTCTCTCTCTTTTCACTTTTTCTTGAGATGAGAGTGTATCAAAAATAGCCTCTCTATCTCGCCACGTAAGGATAAGGTCTGCGTACACACCACACTCCCCAGATTTCCACTTATGGGATTATACTAGGTAAGTTGTTGTTGTTGTTACTATGAGACAATGATCATATACACTCTCTGTTATACTTTTGGTCTATTTTTACCCCCCCCC
>ML265018.1:0-54564 GCA_005239495.1 Nicotiana undulata | reverse complement strand
TTTTTCCCCCCCCCCCCCCCCCCCCCCCCCATAAAAATGATGCAAAAAGACCATTCTTCCGTTAGGATCCTCTAACATGGACAACACCTTCCCATGTGGTATGACATTTCATTGAGGTGGACGCCACGTGCATTGCCACTTCACTATCCCAACCTGCCCACTTCTTCCACACGATCTCCATCTTCACCCAATCGCCATCAACGCCACCTCCTTATTTAGTAATTTAGTTTATGGCAGTTAATTGAAGAACCGATCAGTTATGTACAAATCTCAATATATACTGATAGGGGTGTATTTGTATAAATAATAAGTACAAGGGTGTAAGAGTCAATCACAAAACTAGACAGTTAGTTGGTTAGAAGGGTAGTTAGGGTTGTTAGAAAGTAGTTAACGGATTCACTATATTTAAACAGTTGGGGGAAATTGTATTCATTCATTCAGATAATACTCAAGTGACCTCCATGTCTCTCTCTCTAATCTTTGATTAACTCTCATTTCTCTATTTTTCAGTAGCTATTCTCCTAAATATAGCTTCTTAGGTCGTGCAAATTAGTATTCTTTGTTGAGTACATTACATTGGCATCGGAGCAGTCGGTCCTTGACTGGAAATCATGCCGGAGACGACGAGGAACAAATTCGTATACAGAACAAGCGACATGAAGATGCTCTGGACAAAATTCACCAGTTGTTGGCGGCTATGGATGCCAATATCAAGGTCAATCTCTACCAACGATGCCATTAGCGGGAACATCAACTGAAAATGGCTCACATGATGGTAATAATCGAAATATTAGAGTCGATTTTTCAAAATTCAATGGCGAAGATTTAAGGGGGTGGATTTATAGAAGTGAGCAATTTTTTGATTTTCATGGAACTTTGAAAGAAAAGAAGGTTAAAAGTGTTACAGTGAATAAGGAGGGAAAGGTGTTACAGTGTCATAGGGCTTTGATAAAATCTCGTTTGGGGAGGGGATTACCCAGCTGGAACGATTACGTGAGGGCTTTACATTTTTGTTATGGGCATACAATACGGGAAGACCCTATGTCTGAACTAATTGAGTTAAAACAAACTGGAAGTGTTTAGGAATTCCTTGATCAATTCGATGGATTGCTTAGTGAAGTAGAACTATCAGAGGAATATTCAATTAGTTGTTTCTGGAAGGAATTGAAACCTGGCGTTGAAGTCCAAGTTTGAATGTTGGGACCATGGACTCTAATGAAAGCATATAGCCAAGTTGGCTGAACATTCTTTAAAGCTATAAAATGAACAAAATTAGATGTTATTGATGGGTTCCAGACCTCTCCTACCTGCGCCAGTTTCTTCGTGGCATTCAAATTCAAGAGTCCACTTACAAAACCAAGGAACTGGGCAGAAAAAGTTCACTGAAGGTACCAGATTACCTAGATCTGTGGGAAACCTGTGATGAGGACATCCAAAAGACTTTCTGCAATTGAGATGGATGAAAAGAGGGCTAAGGGTTTGTGTTTTTGGTGTGATGAAAAGTTTATCCCTGGTCACAATTGCAGGGGAAGGAAACAACTTTACTTCTTGGAGGTGTAGGAAGAGGAAGAAGAGTGGGAGGCAAATGACAGTTTAAGTGAAGAAGGAGCCATTGATGAGTATGCTTTGAGCCCTCAAATGTTAGTCCATGCTCTAGATGGTATAGTAGATTATAGATCTATGAGGGTGAAGGGTGGAATTAAAGGGAAAATGGTTCATGTATTGATAGACTCAGGGTCCACTCACAATTTCATGGATCTGGAAACAACCAAGAAAATTGGTTGCAAATTGGGAAGAATTCCTCCTTTCTATGTAGCAGTTGCTAATGGCAACATAGTGCACATTTCCTTCATGAGCACATGAGTAGCATGGAAGACGCAGGGAGTAAAGTTTCGAGCCTGCATGCTAGTAATGCTCTTAGGAGGTGCAAATGTTGTTCTTGGCATACAATGGCTCATAACACTATGGGACATTAAATGGAACTTTAGATAGTTAAATATGGAATTCAGATCGGAGGTAAGAAGGTTTTTTGAGAGGAAGCACGCCAAAGGAACCTCAATTTCTAGATAACCAGAAGATGCATAGAGTTTTTGCTAAGTATGCTCAACATTATGATGTTCATATCTTTTTTACAACCCAGTGAGCAATAGATCATTAGTGTGCACTCCCAAAAATTAAAGGTCTCTAATGACTTGCAGATTTTGCTAGATGATTATTCCTTCTTTTTTGAAGTATGCTTTTCCTCCTCACAGGACTCACGATCAAAAGATAATGCTTAAAGAGGGAACATCACCAATCAATATCATGCCATACAGATATGCTGCCAGCCAGAAGGATGAGATAGGGAAGATGATTAAAAAGATGCTAAGATGTGGAGTAATCAGACTTAGTGTAAGACCATAATCATCTCCTAGTGTTGTAAAAAACAAATATATATGATGGATACTTTATATCGACTATACGCAACTAATTTGGTGCACATCAAAGATAAATTCCCCAAACCAGTTATGAGAGTTGTTAAATGAATTGGGAGGGTCCAAATATTTCTTCAAGTTAGACCTTAGATCTGGTTATCACCATATCAGGATGGCATACAAATACATAGAGAAGACATCCTTTAGATCCCACAATGGCCACTATGTGTTTGTAGTTATGCCATTTGGGTTAACAAATGCTCCCTCAATTTTCCAAAGCTTAATGAACCAAATATTCCAGCTTTAATTAAGAAAGTTTATACTAGTGTTTTTGATGATATACTCATCTATAACACTACCTGTCCAGACCATTTATTACACCTACAACAAGCTTTCCAAATTCTGAAAGAGAACACTTTATATTTAAAGCTCAGCAAGTGTTCTTTTGGAAGAACAAAAGTGGATTACCTGGGCCATATCATTGATCAAGAAAGGGTGACTGTAGATCCTAGCAAAATTCAGGTGATGAAGTCATCCATTACCTAAGATAGTCAAAGAACTCAAAAAATTCCTAGGTCTAACTGGCTATTACCAGAGGTTTGTAAAAGGATATGGAGTCATGGCAAGACCCCTAACTGACCTATTAAAAAAGGAAAGGTTTGAATGGTCAGCAGAATCTATTGTGGAATTTGAACAACTTAAGGTAGCCATGAGCACTACACCTGTATTGGCTTTGCCAAACTTCTCTTTGGAATTTTTGATTGAAAACAGATACTAGTGGGTTGGGTATAGGGGAAATACTGATGTAGGCTGAGCACCCTTTGCCTATATGAGCAAAGCATTAGGCTCCAAACACCTAACACTATCAGTTTATGAGAAGGAGAAGTTAGCCATAATTACAGCTATTGACAAGTGGAGGCCTTATCTGATTGGGAAATGCTTCATCATTAAAAGTTATCGTCAACAACTTAAATATCTATTAGAGCAAGGAATATCAACACCTAGTCAACATAAATGGGTTGCTAAACTAATGTGGTATTATTACACTATACTATACAAGAAGGGCAAAGAAAATCTAGTAGCAGATGCATTATCCAGATTTCAGTAGAAAAAGCTCAACTCTTAACAATATCAACTATTACTTCAAATTTCACCTCAAGGATCAGAAACTCATATGATGAGGATACACAGCTATAACAATTGATATATATATATATATCTCAAAGAGTATATCATGCACTCCTTTCATGATAGTGTTGTGGGAGGGCATTCAGGTATGGTTGCTACCTTATACAGAGTGAGCCAAGTCTATTACTGGAGAAAGATGAGAAATGACGTATACCAAAATATCAGGCTATGTGAGGTCGGTAAGAGATGCAAAGGAATGAATGTTAGTTATCCTGGACTTTTGCAACCTCTTCCTATACCTCAGAAGGTTTGCAAGATATCGGTCTGGATTTCATTGAAGGACTTACGAAATTCTACAATAAGTTTATCATATTGGTAGTAGTGGATTTATTGAACAAGTATGCCCATTTTGTCAGCCTGGTACATCCTTATAATGCTGCTATAGTAGCTCAAATTCTTTTGGATCACATGTACAAATTGCATGGCGTACCACATACAATAGTCAGTCACAAAGATGTGGTCTTCATGAGTAAGTTTTGGCAAGCTCTGTTTGAGGTTCGAGGAGTACAACTGCACCACTCTTTTGCATACCACCCTCTATCAGATGGGCAGACCGAGATTGTCAACAAGTGCTTGGAATGATACCTCAGGTGCATGTGCAGTGATAGACCAAAAGAATGGGTAAAATGACTTTCCCTTGCAGAATGGTGGTACAATACCACTTATCATACTGCCATTAAGATGACTCCCTTTGATGTATTATATGGCCAGAAATCACCACTACACCTACCTTATGTGACTTAGAGCTCATCGGTGGAGGAGGTTGATAGGAGATTACAAGAAAGAAAAAGCACCATAATACTCTTGAAACATCATCTACAGTTGGCTCAAGAAAGGATGAAGGCTCAGGCTGATAAGAAAAGATCCCCTTGATCTTTTGAGGAAGGTGATATGGTGTATGTCAAGCTACCTTACAGGCAATTGTTTTTGAAGGGACTCTCCTATTACAAGCTGAATGCCAAGTACTTTGGTCCCTTTAATGTCTTGAAGAGGATATACACAATTTATTACAAGTTGGACCTCCCTCCTCACGCCAATATACACAACATCTTCCATGTTTCTCTACTGAAGAAACAACTTGGAGACAAACCTGCAGTTCCAGACTTGCCCATATCATTATCTCCACATGTTTATGTTGTACTCGAACATGAAAAGATACTACACACCGGAGATGTGGCAAAGAGAACTAGGATCATTTCTTAGGTCTTGGTGAAATGGTTCAATTGTTCATTGGAAGAAAGCACTTGGATGGATTTCCACTCTCTCAACCAGCAATTTCCTCAGTTTGTCCTTGAGGAAAAGGACTTTTAGGGGGGAGGAGGGGGAGGGAGGAGGGGTAGGGGAGAATTTTTATGTACCAATCTCAATATATATCGATAGGGGTGTATTTGTATAAATAATAAGTACAAGGGTGTAAGAGTCAATCACTACACTAGTCAGTTAGTTGGTTAGAAGGGGTGTTAGAAAGTAGTTAACGGA
The DNA here is from genome assembly GCA_005239495.1 of Nicotiana undulata. Taxonomy (NCBI): domain Eukaryota; kingdom Viridiplantae; phylum Streptophyta; class Magnoliopsida; order Solanales; family Solanaceae; genus Nicotiana; species Nicotiana undulata. Next base: position 49,483 of record ML265018.1, on the reverse strand, counting down.
TTCACAAGATATAAGCAATTGGGGGGGGGGGGGGGGGGGGGGAGGAAATTGTATTCATTCATTTAGCTAATACTCAAGTGATCTCTCTCTCTCGCCCTCCCTCACTCTAATCTTCGATTAACTCTCATTGTTCTACTATTCAGAAGCTATTATACTAAATCTAGCTTCTTAGGTCGTGTAATTTAGTATTCTTTGTTGAGTACATTACGCGATCTTCACTTCAAAATTTAAGCAATTAATTGCCATATAAATCTATGTATGTGCCATAAATAAGACCTATAAAGAGCTACAACATTTATCCCTATCAACTACAATGAAATAAGCTAAGTAAAGATAGGTTCTTAATTGAAGGTTTTGCTACAAAATTGCTTCTTTTGCTTCAGTACCTTTATAGCCCTATCCATGGAGATTCCACCTGAAAATTACAAAACAAACGTGGGCATTTGTCTAATGAATCATTCTAATAAAAAGGTCTCTTTTATTTACATATAAGAGTGGTCGATGTATATGTTTAATTTGTTTTCTCTTTGATTCAACCATGGAACCAAGGATAGGTGCCATGGTGTATGTTGTTCGCTGATGATATAGTTCTGATTGATGAGACGCGAGGCAGAGTTAATGGTAGACTGGAGGTATGGAGACAGACCCTGGAATCTAAAGGTTTCAAGTTGAGCAGGACTAACACGGAATATGTGGAATGTAAGTTCAGCGACGTGACTGGGGAAGCGGATGTGGAAGTTAGACTTGACTCACAGGTCATCCTCAAGAAAGAAAGTTTTAAGTACTTAGGGTCAATTATCCAGGGAGATGGGGAGATCGACGGGGATATTACGCACCATATTGGGGTGGGGTGAATGAAATAGAGTTTAGCTTATGGAGTCTTGTGTGACAAGAATGTGCCACCAAAATTCAAAGGTAAGTTCTATAGAGCGGTGGTTAGACCGGCCATGTTGTATGGGGCTGAGTGTTGGCCAGTCAAGAAGTCACATATCCAGAAGATGAAAGTTGTAAAAATGAGGATGTTGAGGTGGATGTGTGGGCACACTAGGTTGGATAAGATTAGGAATAAAGATATTCGGAAGAGGGTGGGCGTGGCTCCGGTGGACGACAAGATGCGAGAAGCGCGACTTAGATGGTTTGGTCACATGTAGAGGAAAAGCCTAGATGCTCCGATTAGGAGGTGTGAACGGTTGGCTTTGGCAGGTACGAGAAGAGGTAAATGGAGGCCTAAGAAGTATTGGGTCAAGGTATCAGACAAGACATGGCACCGCTCCATATTTCCGAGGACATGACTCTAGGAAGGTGTGGAGGTCGAGCATTAGGGTTGTAGGTTAAGGGGTAGTCGAGCAATTTTACTCTTTGTCCCGGTTTCCCTCTTTGTACCGACGAGTATGATAGTGTTTTGTCTAGCACAATTAGCGATTTATGCTGTGTTTCACACTTTTGTGTAATATTTGTGAGGTTGCTTTTCCATTTATTTGCTATCTCTCACGTTGTTGATATTATTTTTCGGATTTCGTTGTCACAGATCTATTGTATCTGAGCCGAGGGTCTCCCGGAAACAACCTCTCTTCCCCCTCCGGGGTAGGCGTAAGGTCTGTGTACACTTTTCCCTCCCCAGACCCCGCTGATGAGATTTTACTGGGTTGTTGTTGTTGTTGTTGTTTTGTTGATTGGGTTTGGTGCATTCCTTTTTGTTTTAGTTGTTGTGTTAGTTATATTTGGATTCAGATGGCATATTTATTTTGGGTGAAGTAGGGAGGTGGTGGAAGAAGTGGGGGAGGGTGTAAAATGGTTGGGTAGTAAGGTGGCATGCCATGTGGCGGTCACCTCACCAAGATATCAAGCCACATGTGATGATTCTGTCAATGTTGGAGGATTCTAACGGTAGAAGGGTATTTTAGCATCAGTTTTATAACGTCGGGGTAAAAATAGACCAAAAGTATAACAAAAGGTATATGATCCTTTTATCATAATAGAGGGGTATTTTTTCCCCTGTCTGATTATTTTTATTTCCTATATATTGTTTTTCATGTGATTTTTATTACAAGAAAGGTTGTTCACCTTGTAAAAATCAGATATTATTGTCCCTGACCAAAAATATTCTATTTCTTTGCCTGATAGCTGTCTTCACAGTTCAACTGCTAAAGATGGTTGACTGAGGTAAAAATAGACAAATTTTGATGTCATTCAACATGAAATTGGTTGAAACAAAGGACACAGGACAAAATCTTTCTCTCCAAAATTTATGATGTGTTGTTTGTCTTAGTTTAATAATGCCTCCAATTTTTCTTGGAAAGAATGGCATAACAGATTTTATTTAATAGAAAAATGATGATGTAGTAGCCAAATTTCAATCAATTCATTTCTCCCCATAAATGATACTCCCTCGACCCTTTTTATATGTTAGCTTTATCCAAAAAAGAGGATTAAATTATTTTTCACTTTAGAAAAAGTTTAGAAAGCATTAATTATTTTTTTTCAATTCCACCCTACTATTACAAGAAGCCATATACGTAGTAATTACTTATCCGGATAATTTAGTCAAAACTCCTATTAAATAATTTTATATTGTGCCAAAACTTTGTAGATAATATAAAGGACCCGAGGGAGTACTAAATAGAAATCAGAGTATAAGTTTTCTTTTCCTTGTCTATCTACTCCCCCATTTCAAATTATCTGGTGTATTTTTACTTTACATGCTTTTTAAGAAAATGTAATAATTATGAGGTATTTTTGACTATTTTAATTTTATTTAAATCTTATAGGTATTTGAACAGTCTTAATATTACTCTATAATTGAGGTGTTTGTAGTCTTCAAAAACAACTGTTAACATAAAATAAGAAAAAATAATATAGTTTGTCTTGACATATTTGAGATAATTATACTAAAAAATCACAGTAGATAATTTGAGACGGAACGAGTGTATGTTTGAACTTTGCATAGTGCCTTTATAACTACTATGACTTTGGTGGATCTAAGCTAATTAACGGATTCTTTCAATTAGTATACATTAACTGAACTCCTTGGTTTCTGATAAAAGAATGCCAGATGTTAGACTTTGGACTTTTGGAATAGTGACTTGGGTGAAATGAAAATGACCTTACTAGCAGTCCTGATGTTCTTTTTACACCTGCACATTATGTTTGGCATTCTAATGTGCAACTACTCCGATTCAAAGAAATTTCAGTCGAATCAGATTCTGAAACTCAAAATCATCTGGGAATTTGGAACTCCAAATTGAAGATAAGTCAAGTCAGTAGAGAATTCTTTAGACGTTTTGTTTATTTGTAAAATGGTATAGTTAGATTTGTTATGTAATTTATAGACAAACGAACTGATTAATCCACAATGATAGACAAGTTAGATTGAAAATAAGACTTAGCGTTAAAACTAAAGGAAATAGCAAGCATGTCTACGAGAGCAATGCTTCCGAGGACTACGGTAAGAGCAATATCAGACATAAAGCAAAGTTATATTATTTTATAGAAAATAAAGTATAGCATAAGTTTTGTCAGAGATTTCGTGTCCTTACAATGGTTGTTGAAGTCCCTATTTATAGCAATACCTAGAAGCAAGATTCTATGATCAAGCCCCTCTTAAATGACAATAATAGGGGCCATTGATGAATATATAACAGCAGACCATGAATGCCAAAATCACAACTCCATCTTTTACCGAATCATGGATAGTTCACGTAAATGTAAAATCTACTTCTTTCTCCGAAAAAGCATGTTCCATGTCACTGCTAATCCTTTTCCTTTCGTTATTTCAGCTACTCGACACCACCAAGTGTTGAGTGGAAGGCCAAGAACCATGGTGAACTGATTCTGTTTATTTTTCGCCTTTGTACATAAGACAACTTCCTAACTATACCTTTTTGTTTGATTTAAGGCTCCCGCAGGGTTCTGTTTCTTTCCATGAAGAGGAGGTTTTGGCCGATCCCGCGGAGGTTGCGAGGTTGTTGCAGGAAGCTCTCTCTCAGAGCAAATGCTTCCTCTCGGAGTCCCCGACTAGAGACAACGATCTTCATCAGCTCAATAGCATGCTCAATCTGGAGATCTTAGAACCTCAACGAGGGAGAGATCCGAGCGCTCTAGGGAGAGATAGAATTAGTGGAGAATACCGACTCTCCATTTTCAGTCTCAGTTGCTGCTCCCGGTCGTATGAGGTTGGAGACCGGGATTTCTCTTCCTTTGGTTGATGAGCAACTAGTAATTATCACTACCTCTATCGCAACTGCTTCTTAACCTATAACACCATAAGCTCCATCCCCTTCTAACCAGCCGTGCTTTCATCACCAACAACTGTTGTATCTCCTCTACCGGCCGTAGATTCTCGAGAGGAGGATGCCCCTTCTCCCTAGTCCCCTGACTATGGGAATTTAGGGCACAACTATTTACCCCCTTCTGCAGATCCCCGAGGGAGGATGAACGTCTCTCTCTCGGTTTCAAATGAGTGCCACCTATTGTCCAGGCCGGTGGAGCTCGCCAACTATCTGAAGCTGTTGGATTCAGAAAAAGATAAGACGAAAATAAACTCTCTTTCATGGTAGTGTATGTTGAATAATGCCATGCACAATGATGTAGCGGTATCGTATTTGGTCTCTTACTAGTTGTTTCTATTCATTTGTTACAACAGATTTTCGACTTTGATATTCGTTTTGTAGGCCAACTTCCTTGCCTCCAAGGGCCTTCACAGGTTGATCCTTGACAAAGATGGACTTATTTCCGAGAGAGATCAACTTTATGCCATAAGCCTCCTGGTGTTAGAGGCGACGACTGCTGAAGCGGCCGAGCTTGAGGCCCGGTTGCAATAGAATGAGTAGGAGGTGATGGATAACAATCAAGAAGCCACTCAGATATATGCACAGCTTCAAGATGTAAAGGCTAAGTCGGTTGAGTCTCAAGATGCTGCTCTTGCTGCAACCGAGCGTGAGTTTGCCTCTATTGAATGAGCAAATAATTTGGAGGCAGCTTTGAACTCCAAAGCTGAAGAGGTTGCTACTGCCACAGAAAAATGGGCCCGGATGGAGAAGAGGTATAAAAAGACCATGGAGGAAAACTAGGTCCACAAATCTATGCTATGTGATCTCGATCTTAGCCTCGATGCCAGAAGATTCGAGTGGGATGGCCTTTTGGCCGAAGTTGACAGGCTTAAGGCAAGACTTCAGCACCAAGGAGATTCCCTCATTATTGAAAAAACATAATCTATGTACCATATGAGGAGGAAAACCTTGGAGAAGGCCAAATTAGGCGTTATTAATATTGACGATGAGATCGCCAAGGCCCGAACGCTGGAGTTAACTGCTCAAGAACATCTCCCGGCTCAGCCTGATGTAATTGAATCTTCTAGTGTCTGTTCCGAGTTTTTGGGAATCTATGATGAACTTGAAGAGAATCATAACGAAGGCCAAGATCCTGCACCGGCTTCAGATCCGGCTACTTCTCCCGGGGGCATAGATACGTCTCTTCCCCCAAGTTCTGGTGGCGACGAAGTATAGCCTTTTTTGTTGTTTTCTTTTGTTGTTTTCCTTTTGTATCTTTGTACTTATGCCGCTTGTCATCTTTGAAAAATAAAAAGGAGCTTTTCTTTGAGTATTGCGCAAAGTTCATTCTTTTTGTGTCGAATTAAGTAAGTCTTCAGGTGTGTTTTCTACCAATAGCTTTTGGGTTATGGGCTTAAACCTTTCCAGAACTAACCCTTTAATATTAGGATTTTATAATAGGGGGCCCTTGAAGAGAACTTCTCGTTTTTATTCCGGCACTAGCATTTGAAATTTTTAGTTAACTTTCAAATAATAAAATCAATTCATCGTTTGGACAAGAAACAAGATAAAAACATACTTCATTTTATTCCTTCTATATTCAAAGTACATAAGTATTCGTTTGCTAAAAAAAGAAATTGCCAATACATGTGGCTAACTTGTACAACTTGTTTCTATGGGACTAGTTGTACAGTCCCCGGTTTCGATGAGACATTGTTATTCCCGGGTCTCGTAGTCCCAGTTTGCGTGGAAATCATGTTGCCGTATTCTCATATTATTTCCTCTATTGTTTGAATGTGAAGTATGCGAATTTAAACACTAAAAAAAGTCTTGCTCCTTTGAGGAAAAACACTTGTGAACGGTATAATAGTCTTTGGTCCGATGGCAAATTTTACTTCCCATTAGGAATTTTCCATCAACCAAAGGCTATTTAACCATCCACATTGTTTTGTTGTTTTAGTGCCTTGACATTTAAAGGTCTTAACTCTGATGATGATGTTTCCGTCGTAGTATGCTTTCCATTGCTGCTTCATTAAAAACCTTGTCAGAAAGATCCTATTGGGACAAAAACAAGTCGAAGGGAAAAAGAATGCAACACATACTTTCAATGTAGGTCGGATCCATTGGCAGTAGTACCTCTCGAGGTGAGTCTCATTCCATTTTCTAGGTAATTTGACTCCATCTTGATTCTCTAGCTCGTATGAAACCTTTTCGGTGATAGCCGAAACTCGGTAGGGGCCTTCTCATGTTGTACATAGCTTCTTGACATTGATTTCTCGAGTGTTCTTAGTTAAATTCCTCAAAACCAAACCTCCTACTTTAAAATAGCGAAGATTTGCCCTTCAGTTATTGTACCTCTCCATCCTCTGCTTTTGAGCCACCATTCTTATGTGTGCCAAGTCTCTACATTCATCAAGCAATTCGAGCTTGACCAGCAATGCCTCCTTATTCGCTTCTTCATTTGTCGGATGTACTGTAACGTCGGTTCTCCTACTTCTACAGAGACCAGAGCTTCTGTACTGTATATGAGAGAAAAAAAGTCTCTTCCATGCTTGATTTTGCCGTCGTCTGGTATGCCCATAGCACGCCCGATAATTCTTTGGGATACTTTCCTCTTGATGCTTCTTATATCTTTTTGAAGTTTTGGATAATCACCTTATTGGTTGAATTCCGCCTGCCCATTAGCGCTCGGATGGTATGGTGAAGATGTAAATATCTTGATCTCCTAGTCTTGAAGAAATTTTGTGACTTTGGAGCCTATGAACTGTGGCCCGTTATCACAGGCATTGTCCTTTGGTATTCCGAACCGACAAATTATGTTTTCCCACATGAAGTCGACTACTTCACGCTTACCGATATTTTTGTAAGGACCTGCTTCAAACCATTTAGTGAAGTAATCAGTAAAAACTAAAAAAAATCTTACCTTTTCAGGACCCGATGGCAGCGACCCAACTTTATCCATCCCCCATTTCATAAATGACCACGAGGATAATACCGAATGTAGGAGTTCCGATGTTGGCACACCAACTATGCATGGCGCTGACACTTGTTGCCTTTCTGAACGAATTACTTTGCGTCTTGTTCCATCCGGGTCCAGTATTATCCCGCCCTAACCAGTTTTAGCACTAACGTATCTGTGTCGGAGTGGTTCCCATAAATTCCTTCATGCACTTCTCTCATTATGTAGTCTACCTTCGAGTCTCCAAGACATCATGCCAACATGCCTTTGAATGCTCTTCTATATAATTGTCCACCCAGGAGGTTGTAGCGAGCTGCATTGGTTCTCAATTCCTGGGATGCCTTCGGGTCATTGGGCAGTTTGCCATGCTGAAGGTAGTCGATAAACTCATTTCTCTAGTCCCAAACTAAGTTAGTTGTATTTACTTCACAATAGCCATCCACATCTAGTACTGAATGCATAAGTGGAACGATAATGCTGGAGTCAAATCCATCTCCGCGGACGACCTCAAATTGGCTAATGCATCTGCTTCTACATTCTCTTCCCTTGGGATGTGTAAGATCGCCTATTTCCTGAATCGTGTAAACATAGTTTGAAGTTTAATCACGTATTATTGCATGCACTCCTCCTTTATGTCGAATATTTCGTATACATGGTGTACTACCAGTTGGGAATGATATTTGATTTTGATGGCCTCGGAGCCAAGTCCCGGGCTAGCTCAAGTCCTGCAATCAAAGCCTCATTCTCGGCTTCATTGTTAGTTAATGGAATAATTTTTATTGCTTGCCTTAGGGCCTCCCCCGAATGCGTGATTAGGACCACCCTGATATATGAACCTTTCACATTGAAAGCTCTGTCTATGAACAAGGTCCAAACTCTTGATGTCATTTCCAACACCATCACCGCTTCTTTTGCATCCAAAGGCAATAACCCGAGACTGAAATTGGCCACAAAGTCGGCCACAACTTGTGATTTGATCACATCCCTAAGTTTATATTCAATACTAACTAATTTCGACTGCCCATTTGTCCAATCAACCCGACGACTCAGGTTAGTGAAGGACATTTTGTAGGGGAAAGGTTGTCACAACGACTATCAGGTGACACTGGAAATAAGGCCTAAGCTTTCAAAAGGCGGCTATGAGATCTAAGGCCAGTTTTTCGAGGTGTAGATAACGCGTTTTTGCTCCTTGCAAAATTTGCTAACATAATAGATAAGAGATTATGTACCTTCGTCCTCCCGGACTAGAACGACACTTACCGCTGCCTCTGAGACCACTGAGTATATCAACAACTATTCGCCTTTCCCCAGTTTTGATAGTAGAGAAGGGCTTGATAGATAACATTTCAGGTCTTATAAGGCCTGTTGGCATTATGGAGTCTATTTGTTGTTCTTTTTCAGAAGTTATAAGAAGCGATGACGTTTTTCCGAAGATTGAGAAATGAACCTGCTTAGAGCAGCCAATCTCCTAGTAAGCCTTTGGACTTCTTTCTTACTTGTCAGCTGGTCAGGGATGTCCTCAATGGCTTTGATCGTGTTGTGATTTACCTTAATTCCCATTTATGAAACCAAGAAACCCAAGAACTTACTAGAGCTAACCTCAAACGCGCATTGTTTAGGGTTAAGTTTCATGTTATGCTTCCTCAGGATATCAAAGGTCTCCTGAAGGTGTTTTATATGGTCACCTGCATTCGAAGACTTGACCAATATGTAATTTATGTATACTTTCATTGTTTTACCTATTTGTTTCTCGAATATTTGTTCACGAGCCTCTGATAAGTGGCTCCGGTGTTTTTAAGTCCGAAGGGCATCACATTGTAATAATGTGTGCCAAAGTTTGTTATGAACGAAGTCTTTTCCTGATCCTCCGTGTTCATCTTAATTTGATTGTACCTGGAACAAGCATCGAGGAAACTCGTCAACTCGTGTCCAGCCGTTGAATCAATCATTTGACCAATGTTTGGCAGTGGGAACGAGTCTTTCGGGCACAACTTATTTAAGCCTTTGTAATCTACACACATTAGAAATTTGTTATTATTTTTTGGAACTACAACTACGTTAGCTAGCCAGTTGGGATACTGTACCTCTCTGATTGAATCGATGTCAAGTAATCGAGTTACCTTTTCCTTAACAAACCTATTTTTGACCTCGACTATTGGGTGTTTCTTTTGCCTTACCGGAGGGATGATTGGATCCAGGCTTAGCTTATGCACGACCACCTCTAGTGGGATACATGTCATATCCGAGTACAACCATGCAAAACAATCAACATTAGTTTGAAGGAAATCAATAAACCCTGACCTGAGCTCGGGATTGACTCCTGTTCCCAAGTGTAATTTTCTCTCTAGGAATTCCTTGAACAAAGCTACTTGTCCGAGTTCTTACGCCGTGGACTTGGTTGTGTCAGTCTCTTCCGGTACCTGAAAGTATCTCGGTACCTGGTGGGATTCCGAACCCCTCGTCTTTATTATTTTTGCTCGGCTCGAGAGTAGGCGTCGGTTCCTGTAATTGCTATTTGTTGGATTCCTTACCCCTACTATTGGAACTTGATACTGCATTCATTTATCTTGCTGTCAGGTGATCTCCTCTTATCTGCTTGATTCCCTCTAGGGTCGAGAATTTTAGCAGTTGGGGATAAGTTGGTGGTATGACCTTCATCATATGCAACCATGGTCTATCGAGGATTATTTTGTAGCCCATGTCACCATCTACCAGTTCATACAAGGTGATTTTCATTACCCCTTCGACGCTTGTGGACAACAAGATCTCCTTTTGGGTTGTCACACTTTCCAAAATTGAGCTCAACAAGGAGCTTTATCGCCGGAATAATGCTTCCGGTTAATTTGGATTTTTCTAGCACTCTCGATGTAATGATGTTGGCTGAAATTTCTGGGTCAACCAAAACACGTTTAATATTGAAATCTAGAACATTAAGAGAAATTACCAGGGCATCATTTTGCGGCAGGAGAAGTCCATCGACGTCTTCTATCGTAAAGGTGATCATGTCGTCTTCGGCGACTTCCCGAAGTATTTTTTTGTGAGTCACTAATACCTTCGTCTTCTTGGATATTGAGAAACTTGCACTGTTAATCTCATTCCCCCCGAAAATCATGTTGATATTTAGTCGATGAAGGTCTTCCCTTATCTTTGAGGGTTTTGCGTTATCTCGGCTGTGATCGTAATTATTCTTGGCCCCGTCGCTCAAGAATGTCATGAGATGGACGTTCTTCAATAGTATTTCTACCTCCTCACGTAGATGTCGGTAGTACCCAATTCGGTGGCCATGAGTCCCATGATATTTACACCACAAGTTAGGATACCTTCACCTGGGATTGGATCTGATAAGCTCTGTGAATCATGCCTCTTTGATATTCCTCATGTCTGATACCAACTCTACGACCTTCTGATAGCCTGGGATAAGTGGAACCCGGGAATCGAATACCTTTTTTCCAGAAATGAATTGTTATTTTGGCCGAGGTCAGTTCTTCTATCAGAGGAGAACCTATCTGGGAACTGGAACCCTTTGCTGCAGTGTTCTTCGTCTCTCTTACGGTAAGAATCGACCCTTAGAAGATCGTCGGTCTGCCTCAAAATTATTTTTGAAAATTTTCCCTGTTCTTATCTCAGTACCGACCCTTGGTTGATGTCAAGAAACTGAGGTGATCTTCTTCTATCCTTATCTTTGATTCATAATGGTTATGGACGTTCGCCCATGTGGTTGCTTGGAACTTGAGAAGGCTTTCTTTCAACTTTCAAGAGGCGTCGGAGCTCCTTCAATTTAAACCCTTAATGAATGTCTCAGCTGCCTATTCATCTGGCACGGTCGGTAGCAACATCCTTTCTTTCTGAAAATCGATCACGAACTCATGCAACAATTCAGACTCTCCTTGCGAAATTCTGAATATGATTGCCTTTCGGGCCTGGACCTTCTTGGCCCTAGTACGGGCCTTGATTAAAGAATATATGAGCATTTCATAAGAATCAACTGAATGTTCGGGTAAAATAGAATACCATATCAAGGACCCTTTCGTGAGGGTTACTTCGAATTTCTTCAGCAGAGCTGACTCAATCTCATGTTGGGCCAAGTCATTTCCTTTCACTACCGTTGTATAAGTTGTGATGCGCTCTTGAGGGTTAGAAGTCCCATCGTACTTCAGTATGTTTGATATTTTTAATCAAAATCAATTCTGGTGTTGCGCTCAATTAAAAAGCAATTGGGAGCAGTTCTTTGAGTTTGGTCTCTTCTACACTAGTGGTGCGCCTGAAATTTTGTCCATTCGAGTGTGGAACTATTTCGCATTCTGATCCATACTCTTGTTCATTTCTATCATGAATCTCATAAGTTCAGTTTTGAAGGGATCATTGTTGTTGTCATTGCCGGATCCGTTACCAGTCTCCCCCGCTCCGTCGAAGTCGACCTCACCTCGCAGGGTGTTATTATCAACTCTTTGAGACACTTGATTTGCAGGAATGCGGGGAGAAACTGGGTCTCTTCCGTTTGTGTTGTTGAAAGCGCCTGATAATACCTGCTTCAGTTCCTTCATTACCTTGTTGTGCCTTGAAATATGGCCCATGATGGCTTTTTGTTGCTCTTTCAAGATCCTTATTGTTTCCGCAACTTGCTTGTCCTCAACGCCAATGGGAGTTTTTCCCTCACATGTCGGGGATATTTTACGCCATGGATGGAGTTGCTACGTCCCCCTCGTTATGGGTGTCACTGATTGAATCCTCACAATGAGGCAGATTTTCGTGTGCTTCAACGTTGTGCGCGATGTTGACATCGTTAGCTACCATTTTTTTAAATTTTTCTAGGAAAAAAAGAATCAAACAAGTTAGTGATATATGTGAGGATCAACTTAATTACACAACTATTTAAGCCCAACGGTGGACATCAAACTGTTTACTCGTAAAACGGGATAGTTGAATTTGTTACGTGGTTTATAGACAAGCAAAGTGATTTGATCCACAATTATAAACAAATTAGATTGAAAATAGGACTCATGGTTAAAATTAAAGGAAATAGCAAGCCTGGCTCCAGGAGCTATGAAATTATTAATAATAAACCACATGAATTGTGTTACAGTAAACATCAATCCACTATTCAACTCAAAAGTTAGCCTATTCATGTAGCATTTATTTTTTTACCTATTTCATCCCATGGATTGTCAAAACTTGCTTTTTAAACCTACGTGAGAAGAGAATATATCTATTTAGCTCCCCCTGACTTTACTTACAAACACTTACTTTTCGATTTAACTTGAATTAATCCCTTAACGTTCAGGAAGTTTGATATAAAGTTAGTTTCAACCGGTTCCAATGTCCTAAACCAGAGTCGGGCTAGATTATATTAAATGATCAAATGATGCATTACACGTGGAATCGGAAGCATATAGAAGATAATCGAGTGAAAACCAAGACCACGAACAACATTTTCGGTTGGTATCGGTTAGATCCCGAAGGGAATACAGTCAACAGAGGCGAACAAATGTTTGTCACCATGTGGCATTTAATAAAGAATATTCCCCAGCATTAAATAGGCAGCCATTGCAAAGAATTTTGGTATTCATGTCCTACCTTTAGATATTCGTCAACGACCCCCATTATTGTTATTTAAGAGGGGTTTGATCCTAGGATCTTGTTTCCTAGATATAACTATAAATAAGGGCTTCAAAAACCATTAAAAGTACACAAAATCTCTTGCAAAACTTATGCCATACTTTATTCTCAAGATAGTAATATAACTTTGCTTTCTGTCTGATATTGCTCTTACTGCGATCCTCGGAAGCATAGATAAGTTTCATTTTCATTTCTAAAGCAAAAATTTGATTATTGTGATTGAAATTTCTCTTTAACTTCTAGGGTCACAAATGTCCCTCTTAACCTCCGATGTTATAAAACTGGCGCAAAAATACTCCTCCTCCGTTATTAGGACCTTCCACCGTGGCCATACTATCTCACATGGCATGGCGTTTCACTGAGATGGACACCATATGGCATGCCACATCACTGTCCCAATCCAATTTTACCGTCTCCTTCCACTTCTTTCACCAATACCCCCCCTTCGCCTAGTCTCCCAAACGTGATCATTCGTTTACACCAAAAAAAAAAAGAAGTAAAGGAAGTTGTTTACTAATTCTATTAAGCAAATAAAACACATAATATGTTGTTATCTGGACATATTGTACTAATGAAAAAAAAAGATTCTCTAGCACACATGCTTGTATATTCCTAAGAAAGGGAGGGAAGGCAAAGGAACCCATTAAAGTTTTAATTATGGGATGGAAGCTCATCTCTGCACCCTAAAGTTGAAAGTTTATAGTTGGATTATTGACGCTCTTAATTTTCTTAATTCACTTAAAAATGAAGAGTTTAAAGAAATTTTACAAAATTGAGAAAATGGAAAGATAACTAGCCATCATACGAAAACACAACATACATCCGACCGAGAAAAAAAACTGAAAGTGGAAAAAGAGCAAAATATCAAATTATATCCAAACGAAAAAATGAAATAAACAGAACTTTGTATCCAATTTTACCCACTTAAAGGAAGAAAAAATAGAGCCACTAAAACGAATCCAACTGATGTTGGATAATTGAAGAGGCGGTAGTTGGGTAATGGAAGAGGCGACGACGGTGGAAGAAAAAGGAGAGGGTAAAATGTTGTTGGGATACTGATGTGGCAATATGAAACATAACATCCATCTCAGCAAAATGACAGGCCACGAACATGGTGTGGCCATGGTAGAGAATCCTAATGGAGAAGGGTATATTTGCATCAGTTTTATAATGTCAACGGTAATAGTGGGCCAAAAGTATAACCGATGGTATAAATAATCTTTTTGCATAGTAAAAGGACATTTTGGTTAAATGTATTGGTTTTCAATAGGGGTGAAAAAACGGTCGGGTCGGGTCAAACATGAGTAGGGTCAAAAATGATAATAAAAAAATGAATAAACTATTCTACCCAACCATATTTAATTAGAAAACAGGTTAACTAACGGACAATATGGGTATCCATATTATTCATGACTTCTTGAATATGATTACTTGTGAGAGAATTCTTAATCTCAAAAACTTGAGGAACCCCCAATATGAGGCTTTAAAATGTAAAAGTTAAACCAATTAGTTATCCATTTTCTAAATAGATAATTTGGTTCTTATCTATATTTGAACCATTTTTAAAAAGTTCATTATTCAACCTATTTTTAGTGAATAATATCGTGAATAACTGTTTTGTTTACCTTCAAAATCGGATAACAAATGATTTTTTAGTGGTTTTACGGATACACAGATTAACTTGAACATAATGATATATTAGATCGCAATTGAAATAAATAATAATAAAGTAAACGCAAACCACACGAATTTAAGAATTTAAGAATTTAAGCCTTTTAAGGTTAGCCACCCTTGAGTTGAATGAACTTCGATCGATATCAAGACAGAAGAATAAGAACTTAAAGTGAATAATAATATACTACTTTGGAATGCATGTTACAATCTTCCAAATGAATTATCCGATCTCCTTTATATAGTAGAGGAGTCATACTTTAGGTACAATTCTATAAAAGGTAAAAAATCCCTTGATTTTCTAATTACTCGTTCCTTACGCATATGCGCCGAGATTCCCGCCGTAATATCCAACCGGTCACGGATATTTCGGTCTTCTGTTGGTTATGCTAACAATGTTTCTTCAAGCTCGTTCGGAGCTAAGGTTGACTCCGGGATCACGGACTCAATGTTCTCGAAGGCAGGCGTTCTGACTCCTGGTTCTAGCTTGGTGGGACTCGGGGTCGATCTTAGGTCCTTGATTGTCATGTTCCGAGACTAACCTACCATGTCATAGGCGAGATCGATTTCGACCGTATACCGATAGTCCCCTTTTTTTTTGGAGAGTAGAGGACGAGAAACTACATGAGCTTCTTATAGCTAACCTCCGGTTCTAGCTTGGTGGGACTCGGGGTCAATATTCAGTCCTTGATTATCATGTTTCGAGCCTAACCTACCATGTCATAGGCGAGATCGATTTCGAGCGTATACCAATAGTCCCTTTGTTTTTTGGAGAGTAGAGGACGAGAAACGACATGAGCTTCTTGTCCTGACTTCAATAGCCTATGACAGAAACGACAAAACAGACGAAACATCTCGTCAGTCAAGTCTTAATGGCATTAAATGCTTGTCAGTTGCTGGTCGGCCACTCTTGGATGCAAACCGTCATTGAAAAACTATATATACCCCCTTATTTGTTCATTTAAACTTTACATCCAAACCTTCTGCCCTCGTACCTTAGCCATCTTAATATCTTCAGGCACTTATTTTTTTGTTATTTGAGATCTCTCATAAGAACTTTCGTTTATCTTCATCCCTAACACCAAGTGTACTCTTTTAACACTCCTTTTTTTCTCATTTCTCCTCCATAAAGAAATAGCGAATACTTCAAAAACCGTTCCCCAAAAAGAAACTCTTTCCACCTCGGGGCCGGCTACCAAGGAGACCGTTTTGTGTACTGCAGTCGAGGAACCAGTACCAGAACCTCCTCTGAATATGTTCATCCCTAGGGGGCGTTCGGTCAATGCTGATTTTTAGGTTGAAAAGCCTTCTTCCGTACAAGGCTAGTGCGAGGAGGTCTCGAGGTACATCTTCTTGATCACCTATGACGTCCTCTCTGTGGTAAAAAAGGATTGAAATTGGGTTGACAATCATGTAGTGATCCTCTAACCTGACGAATCCATCACCACCCACATCGAAAGAGTTTTAAGTGTTTACACTTATCCCTTCACACTGGGCCCGTTGGACCCGGTTATCATCAACTTTTGCAAACGACACGAGGTAACACTTGGTCAAGTTGACCCTTATTTCTGGAGGATCGTAATCCTCCTCCATTTCTTTGTAAAAGATATCGAAGGTTTCCCTTTCACTATCGACCACCTCATGCATTTATACAGTCCCCAACTCTACCGGGGGGACTAATCAAGCTCTCCTTTCGAGCCAGTAAAGCCTCGTTCTCGAATAGTGATGAAGATCGGGATAGAGGTTGGCTAGGCCGTTTTGTCCAAGTGAGGACTTCAGACTTGATTCCAGCTCAGCATATACCATTTGCTGAGAAGTGGAATATGTCACGTAAGTATAATTTTGCTTCCAAAATTTAGTTTATCGCTTTATTCCTTTCTTCTTATCACTGTTCTGCAGCGGTCGCTCGGGTCCCGAATGAAATTTATCTACTCAAGGAGTGGGTCGAGGTCATCATGCTACAAATGCCCTATTCCGAGCGTTCATGGCGCGAGCTTTCAAAGGGCCGATGGAGGCCCGTTCACATGGTGAGATCTCTTTCATGAGTAAGTAATATTTGGGTTCTATTTGCAACTTTAAGTTCTCACTTGTTTTATTCCTTTTTGCAGGTTTATCCAAAGATGTCAAACTGAGGCTTCAATCCAGTGGTGATAACTTTCCCATCGAGTCCCCTGCTTCGTGGCATGGTTAAGAGAAGAAAATAAAAAGGGTTTCGAGTTCTTTGAGCTCGAAGAAAAAGAAACCAAGACGAAGGTTTGTGCGCAAATCTAAAGAAAGCACCGTTCGGTAGTTGCTCACCGTTCCTTGTTCCGAGTTTGTACGATCCTTTACCAGTGATCTCGACAATTTGATAAAGTCCTTCCCAGTTCGACCCCAACTTCCCTTCGTTCGGGTTTTGGGTGCATAGTGTGAACTTACTTAACACTAAATCCTCGGCATTGAAGTGTCGAAGGTCTTCAATGGTAATATCTCTCGATCTACTTTTTGGCGGCCAACCGGACAAGGGCTGCTTCGCGCCTTTCATCTAATATTCTAGGCTCGTGTTCATAGCCTTGTCGTTTGATTCCTGGGTTTTATATCGAAACCTGAGACTTGGTTCTCCGACTGGTATTAGAACTTCAGCGCCGTAAACCATTGAGAACGAGGTGGCTTCAGTACCGGATTTTGAGGTCATACGGTATGCCCATAAGACTTCGCGCATGATTTCCTTCCATTTTCCTTTGGCGTCAGTTAAACTTTTTTTGAGGTTTTGGAGTATGGTTTTGTTGGTCGATTCTGCTTGTTTGTTCCCGCTGGGGTGATAGGTCGTTGATAGGATCCTTTTGATCTTGTGGTCTTCGAGAAACTTGCTTACTTTGCTGCCGATGAATTGTTTCCCGTTGTCGCACACGATCTCAGTCGGCATTCCGAACCGACATATGATATGGTCCCAAATGAAGTCAATGACCTCCTTCTCCCTTACCTTCTCGTATGCTCTGGCTTCCACCCATTTAGAAAAATAGTTAGTCTTAAACAATATAAATTGAGCCTTACTGGGTTCCCACGGAAGGAGGCCAACGATGTCCATTCCCCACTTCATGAAGGGTCGTGGTGACAGAACCAAATGCAACAGCTCCTCAGGTTTATGAATCATTGGAGCATGTCATTCATCACATTTATGTACGAACTCCTTCGCATGTTTTTCCATATCGATCCAGTAGTAGTCGGCTCTGGGTACTTTTTGAACCAATGATTCGGCGCCTGAATGATTTACAAGTGCCTTCGTGGATTTACCTCAGAACGTACTTGGTGTCTTCCAGTCCTAGACACATCATGAGTGGGCCACCAATTGTTCTTCTGAACAGGGTTTCGTCTTCAAACAAAGTAAATCGAGCTGCCTTCGTACGCAGGGCCCTCAATTCTTTCGGATCTGAGGGAATTTTTCCCGTCTTCAGATGTTCTATATATTTGTTTCCTCAGTCCAAAGTTAGGTTTGTTGAGTTAATCTCGTCACGACCTTCCTCCACTACCGTCCTCATAAGTTATACGACTTCCCTCGAGTTTAACTCGTCATCTTCGACCGATGATCCTAAGTTATCAAGGGCTCAGCCTTACTGTTTTGATCCCGAGGTACATGTTGCAAAGTTTGTTCTTTGAACCGATGTAATGTTACTTGCAACTTATCTAGGTACCTTTGCATTCATTCTTCTCTGACCTCAAACGTCCATTAACTTGGTTCACCACGAGGAGGGAGTCTCACTTGGCTTCGATCACCTCTGCACCCAAGCTTTTGGCTGGTTCTATACCTGCAATCATGGCCTCATATTCGACCTCCTTGTTAGTCAATTTCATAGTACTAATAGATTGTCTAACTACATTGCCTGTTGGTGGCTTCAATACAATGCAAATTCGGTACCCTTTTGCGTTCGAGGCGTCGTCCGTAAAGATGGTCCATATCCCCGAAGACGTCCCTTAATTCACCAACAACTCTCTTTGAACCTCACATATTAGGGACGCGTAAAGTCAGCCACGAAGTATGCCAATATTAAATATTTTATGGCGGTCCGGGGTCAATATTCAATATTGTACCCGCCGATCTCCATGAACCATTTGGCTAATTGTCCCGAGAGCTCGGGTTTATGCATTATATTTCACAATGGGTAAGTAGTAACAACACATATAGGATGACATTGAAAATATGGTTTCATCTTCTTGGAGGCGCTTAGAAAAGAGAGCGCCAATTTTTGTAGGTGATGGTTCAGCCTCACCTAGAGTCCTGCTAACATAGTCAATTGGAAATTACGTACCTTGCTCTTCCCGGGCCAGGACTCAACTTACCGCTATCTTCGATACTTCCAAGTACAAGTATAGTTGCTCGTCTGTCTTCGATGTGTGAATCAGCAGTGAGCTCAATAGATACTACGTGAGTTCCTCTACGGCCTGTTGGCACTCCGGGGTCCATGAGAAGTTACTCTTCTTTTTCAATAGTGAGAAGAATCGGTGGCTCTTGTTGGAGGACCTTGAGATGAATCGCCCCAGGGAAGCTATGCACCCGATTAATCATTGCACGACCTTCACGTTGTCCACAACCGTGATATCTTTGATGGCATTGATTTTGTCGGGGATGATCTCGATTCCCTGGTTGAATACCATGAATCAGGGGAATTTACCGTATCCAACTCCAAACGCGCATTTCTCCGGGTTCAACTTCATATTGTATTTCTTCAATATTCTGAAGGTTTCCTGCAAATGTTTTAAATGGTCCTCTGCTCGCAAGGACCTAACCAACATATCGTCAATGTAAACCTCCATTGAATTTCCTATTTGTTCCTTGAACATCCGATTTACTAGGCGTTGGTAAGTGACACTGGCATTTTTTAAACCGAATGGCATCACGTTATAGCAGTATGTGACGTACTTAGTGATGAACGAGGATTTTTGTGATCATCCGGGTGTATCCGTATTTTGTTGTACCCGGATTAGGCATCGCGAAAACTAAGGATTTTGTGGTTGGGCGTGGCATCGATCATTCCATCGATGTTCGGAAAAGGGAAGGAATCCTTGGTTCATGCCTTATTCAAATCCTTATAGTCTACACACATTCTTAATTTATTCCCCTTTTTAGGGACTACCACTAAATTCGCTAACCAATCTGGGTATTTAACCTTCCGAATGGACCCTATTTTAAGGAGTTTAGATACCTCGTCCTTGATGAAAGCATGTTTGACCTCGGACTGGGGTCTCCTCTTCTTCTTGACCGGATGGAACTTCGGGTCCAGGCTTAGCTTGTGAGTTGTTATTTTCAGCGGGATCCCTGTCATATCATGGCGAGACCAAGCAAAATAATCTATGTTAGCTATAAGAAACTGAATGAGTTTTTTCCTAAGCTCAGGACCTAACCTCGTGCCCAAGTATACCTTCCGGTCGGGTAGATGCTCGATCAATACGACCTATTCCAGCTCCTCGACCGTCGATTTAGTGGCATCATAATCATCGAGGGATATAAAAGACTTGCGAACCCCGTAACCATCATCTTCATCAATCCCCTTTTTCTCTGGTTGGGTCAGAGTTGGTGACAATAATTGCTATTTTGCGTCTTGCTTTGTGTCCGAACTCGGCCTCTCTGTCGTTGCAAGTGCGGATATCGGAATCGCCTATTCGATCACATAAAACTTAGCTTCCCGGATGGTCCCGACGGTATTTACTAATAATGTTATATCCCCTTAGTGTTTTCACATGCTATGTTGAATCCGTTTAGAATCCGGACAATAGGAACGATTTGATCTTGTAGACCGAGCCGCTCCATGACCCTCGATTGGATGATGTTAGCCGAGCTACCCAGATCGATTAACACACATTTAACTCGAGATTTATTTACGAGTATAGATATTACCAGTGCATCATTGTGGGGCTGCACGATCCCTTCCCCGTCCTCGTTGTTAAAAGACAAGGTTCCTTTTGGTATGTAAACTCGAATCCATTTCTCCCTCATGATGGACACTTTGGTGCGCTTTAACATTTTCCCCTGAGGCACATCGACCCCGCCGATGATCATGTTAATGATGTGTTGAGGTTCTTCTTGTTCAGTTTGTTTATTAGAATCCCTATTTCTAAACAATTCTTGGCTCGATCGCTTAGGAATTATTGAAGATTCCTGTTGTTGAATAATCAGGTTACTTCCTCTCTCAACTATCGAAAATCATCCGTTCTTTGGTCGTGAGTGCCGTGATATTTACACATTTGGTTAGGGTCCCTTTGGGTTGGATCGGATTGTAGAGGTCAAGGCCATTTAGTGTCCTTGATGCGTCCGATAGTTGATTCAATGGCGAAAATATCGACATCAAAGTTGTATTCCGATAACCTCGGTGCTATTTTAGGCCCGATGGGCCTGTCGAAGCTGTTTTTGCCCATGAGTTCGTGGTTGCTCTGACCTCGATCACTTCTCCTTTCACTTCTAATAGAGTCCGTCCAGGCCCACTGCTTTTTCAGTCTCCATTATACGACTGATATCGATCCTTGTTTGATCTTGATTCACGATCGATGTCTCTTTTGACTCTAGTGATGGCTCTGATGGGATATACGGACCTGGAGGGGGCCCCGAGCTGATCATCTTCAACCGTGATTTTTGATTGATATTGGTTATGTACATCTGCCCAAGTGACGGCCGGATATTCCACCATGTTTTATTTCAACTGTTGTGAATCTAGTGAGCGCCGAATATTGAGTCCTCAATTGAAAGCATGAACGGCCCAATCATCAGCATTCGGTGGCAGGTCCATCCGTTCTATTTGAAACCGGGACACTAACTATTTGAGCATCTTGTTATCCTCCGTTTTACTTTGAAAAGGTCTGACTTCCTGGTCTCGACCTTGATGGCCGCGGCGAGTGCTTTCACGAAAGAATCCGCAAGCATAGCAAATAAGTCAATGAAATTTGGAGGTAAGTTGTGATACCATATCATAGCTCCCTTTGACAAATTCTCTCCGAACTTCTTCAACAAGACAAACTCGATCTCATCATCCTCCAAGTAGTTCCCTTTGATGGCACATGTGTAAGAGGTTACATGCTCATTTGCGCCGGTCATTCCGTTATACTTAGGAATCTTTGGCATGCGGAATTTCTTTGAGATCGGCTTTATAGTCGCGCTTGGAGGAAAAGATTTTTGCATGAACTTCTTGGAACCCAAGCCTTTCAATATCGGTGGTGCTCCGGGGATTTGATATACCCTGGAATTGTAGGTTTCCACCTTTTTGTCATTAGCTTCGATTTTCTTCTCCCCTAATTCTACTCGTTTTGTCAGTTCCTCATTTTTATGATCTCGGGGTTAGTCCCCGATTCATTTTCATTCGGCCTCTCTGCGACCGGTTCATCCCTTTGGGTGACCTCCCGGGGTGGATCGGGTTCAACTCCGCTCGGTGTGCGACTTTGGTTTTGTAAATGAGCTATCGCCGCATGTTGTGCCCGCAACATTTCGAAGATCACCCGTAAACTGATCTTGTCTCCTTCAATGTTTTGTGTATTTTGAGCCGCCGTCCGAGCTCTACCACGGACGCTATTCTCGGGGTCGGTAGGCAAGTTTGTGTCGATAGCCACATGTGAATTAGCGTTAATCCGGTCCACGACTGGAATTCTGATGAGAACAACAGGTAGTATCTCGTCACCGGGTGCTACATTGTTATTTTCACCATGGTGACCATACTCATTGTCAACATGTAGGTGTTTAACCAAAGAATTAGATCCTTTTCCTAAATCTATTTTTAGGAATGAACACGTGCTTCTGATAATCAAGGAAATAATAATAAGTAAAAAGGAGTAAGTAAATAGACACTAATATGATGCACAGAAAAGTAAAGAGTATTGTGTTCGTAGTTCAGATGATTTTACAAGTGATACTTTATTCCCTTATATAGGGAATTTCCTTAATATAACATCTATTTCTTGAAATGATGGAACATTAATGACTAATTATTACATTAATATAATGTTATAAAGAATAACCGTAACTGTTGCGTGAAGGTTGTGTAGCGTGTAGGTCATTAATTGAAGATTTCTAAATCTGCCCGTAGGTCTGTCCGGATTCATTCTGACCGTGTCTCTTCCTTGTCTCAATCAGGTTGAGTTTCTCGTAGCTGATTACCCCGTAGGTTTATTGAGTCGTGCCTCTTTTCTCCGCGCCTCTTTATAGAATCATGTCCAGCAGTCATGTCTTCCTTGGTCCACGTAACCGGCTGAGTCATCAAGAATTATCATATGTATGAATTTTTTTTTTACCAATACAAATAGTCCCCCCACTTACCATTTATTTATCGATTAATATTTGGTAAGTGGATACACATTTATGGCGGGAATATTTTGCCGCCGCTTTACCTCGAAACATTGTATCCTTCTCTAAACATAGGCGTCGCTTGTCCTTTCCATTTAATGCTCTAACCACGTGTTCCTTCCGGATTGGTTCTGCAGTTACTCGGCGCCTTTTAGGGATTTTTGCGGCTGCATCAGTCACGAAGTGACACCTTTCATTATGACTTTCTCATCATTGTTTTTCCCATGTTTGACGGTTGTCTTCAAGTATAAATACCTCTTTTCCTTTCTTTACTTTCATGAAACACTTCTAACTTGTTTTATTTTATTTGTAAAATTTTTTTCCCTTGTCTTCGTAAACATGTCTTCTTCGAACCAGCCTAAAAGAGCGATAGATGTTGAGGATTTGACCCATTCTTCTGCTCCGACTCAAAGTCGGAGAGGTGGTAGACTGAGGAGTTTAGGTTCTACTCCTTCGAGAGGCTCTTCTTCTTCCCATATTACTTCCCCTCCTTCTGCTAGGTCATTAATTTCTCCAAGAGCTAGGGCTTCCAGGTCTTCGTCTAGGGGTAGAGAACATCACGAACCCTTACGCGAACCACGAGTTGATGAAATCATTCCTGCTTAGTTTACCTTCACTAGGGATAGTCAGGTCCTTGTAGATCAGTCGTTATCCCTTGATAGTGCCGATAGGTATCCTACCCTTATCACCGAAGGTTTGATTCCCCTTGTTCGCAGGGAATGTTCTTGGAAGTCTGATTTTCCTATCATTATTCCGAATAGCAACCAAATAATAACGTCTTACAAGACGGGATATTCTTTCGTTTATACCTACCCTTTTACTTTAGGGTTTAAACCTCCTATTGATCCAGTCATCATCGAATTCTGTCGTTCCTTCAAAATTTGCTTAAGACAAGTTGGTCCTCTTGTTTGGCGGGTTGTTGCGTGTCTCTGGTGTTTAGCTACTTTAGCCTCGGTTCCTTTCACCTTTAATCATCTCATTCATCTTTATTATACTGCCTTATTTCGTGAAGGGATTTTTACTCTGGCTGGCAGGAGTAAAAGAGTGCTGGTAACCCCTGAAGACGATAAGGATAGAGGTTGGTACCTTCGGTACGTTGCTGTGCCCACTGCTAGTTTAGTGGGTGAAGAAAATCTTCCCTTCCCCGAGAAGTGTAATCGTGCACGTGAGTTCATTTTAGCTCACATTTGTTATTTTTCTTCTTTTTTGCTTTAAGTGTTTTATTAACACCGTAGCTATTTCTTCTTCTTTCAAGGAAGAAAAGATCTATTTATACATGGCTGAAAATACTGGACAAAAATCCCCCTACGGAGAATCCGCTTCCAGCGTAGTTCTGAGCGCTGGGGCGAATAGACTTCCGCTGCAGCGAATTAATGACCACTGCAACAATTTTGCACTTTCCAAGTATCTGATTCTTCAACTTCGCGTCCAACGGAATATTGAAGCGCTGCAGCAATGGCTGGAGCGCGACAGCAGAATAATACCGCTGATCGTGGAATCATGAAATCCCAAGTTTTGCAACTCTCTGAAGTTCCTTAAACGCTCCCATCAGATAATTGAGCGTTGCAGCGGTAGATGGACCGCTGCAGCGGAAAAGTGGCGCGGACAGTGCTTTGAAAGGCCTTGAAACACAGCTCTCTGAAGTTTGCAGCGTGGTAGCGAAGAGAAATCCGCTGCAGCGATGGGACAAACGCTGCATCGGAAATATGAGCACTGCAGCGGTTTAGCTGAGTCCTAGAATTTTGCAAGTTCTGCTTCTTTTTGAGGTCTTTTGGATCAATCTTTACAAATCCACTCAGTTCCTGCAGTTCAAACTACTTGCATCAAAATATCGGGTTAGTTAAGCCAATTGTTGCCTCAAAAACCTAAGAAAACGGGGGGAAATAGCAGTATAAATCACTAGTTATCAACTCCCCCAAACTTAAGGCTTTGCTTTTCCCCAAGAAAACAAAATAACTCTCACCTCCGTAAAAAGAAAAGATAGAGTATTTCATCCATTGAGATGTGATTCATCAAGCTTCAATTGGGACTAACGACTATACTCAACACAAATGAATTATTGACGAACTTATGCAATGATTTTCTAGCTTACTTGATCTAACACCAAAGCTTCAAGAGTTGACTAAAGTCGTCATATAGCTTCTCTCTTTTACCTCAATCACTATGGATCCCAGACTCTTCCTCCTCTACTCTCCTTAGGCTCACCTCACCATAAAGAATGTCTCTCAAAATTGGGTTTATCATGGGGTGCTCTCTTCACTCTAAAAAGAATGCCTCAAGTCCGGCCCTTTGTACCATAGGCTTGCCCCTCGTGCAAATCACCACTAATGTAAGCTCACTCAACTTGAGATCCTATAGGGCTTTGTCGGGTTGTAATGGAGGCTTTTTGGATTGAATTTTTGGTCACAATGAACTTTTGTAGAACATCTTCCCTTAAGCACTCCAATTGTTCACATTTTTGCACATGACACTCTTGACTCTTTGAGTCACAAATTTTCCTTGGGAAATTTAGAGAGACTGATAGTCACTCTCTCTTTTATTTTGGGCTCATTTTCTTCCCTTTTTCTTTCTTTTTCATCATTTCAACCTCTTTTTCAAACTTTTGCTTTTTCTTTCACTCTTTTTTTCTTTTCCCTTTTTAGTTCACTATGCTTTTCAACCTTTTCTTTGGCCCATTCACTACGCGTTTCCTCATTTTCTCCCCAAACTTATGACTTTTTCCTATTCTTCATCAAGAGTGCTCAAGGAAAGAATGGGTTCCAAGAGAGGGTATTTAGAGAACAGACGAAAGCTAGAAACATGGTTTTGAACAAGTCGGCTTTGGCTCAAAGGGGTTGAATAGGGATATTGTCAAGGTAGGCTAAAGAGGTCTTTCACTCTCAATAGGGAATCAAGGAATGCCTATGATCATCTCACAAGTCTAGCTCACTTAAGATTTTGCCTAGAAAAATACTCGGGGCAAGTTCTAGACTCTTAGGCACGACACTCGGGTTATGTAATGTCAAACCTCACCTCACAAGCCTCAGGATTGCTAAAGAGTATCGAGTCGAGGGCCCACAACAATCTTGGTTCAAATTGAAACTCAAATATGGTCATGAACACCACCTAACGACAATTTCATTCAACTCAAGACTCCAAAGGTCACGACTAGAACTAGCCTCATTTGTAACCTGTCTTTAACCATAAGGTCAAAGGTAGATTTGTTGGTGCCAAGTGAAGCTCTATCTGAGTCACATTTATTCACTACTACTGAAATAAAAGAAAACAAAAACAAAAACAAAAACAAAAACAAAAATGAAAAACTGACTCTGTCCCTTAAGGGTCGTCACACCGTCTGTCGTAGGGAAGGGACACCCGGTTCGCACAATTTCCACCCCTGGAAAGAACCGTGGCCTTAAGAAAACCAGGGGCTTATTGACAGCGCAAAAAGGAAAAGAAGAAGTTGCTAATTCAAAGAAGCTACTAAATAAAATAAGAAGTTAGGCTACAAATGGAAAATGCTAAAGAAGTTATAAAGTAGAAAATACGAAAAACAAAATGAAAATTTACAATAGGGGATGGATATATACATATGATAAGGAGGATGATCTTAATATATACATACCAAAACGAAAAGTACGGAAATGTAAATAAGAAAAAGAAAAAGTGTATTAACAGTTATTACAACCCAAAAATCAATCAAATTGTCCGATTCAACCAACCAACAAGTAGAGGCCACCCCCTCCAATAAAAACTAGCATTGCCCTCAATGCTATCAAACCAAAATATAGAACAGGGGATAGGGGTGAGAGAGAGAGTAAGAAGGAACTCCCTAAGGTGCCTCAGACTGCATAAGAGAAGGGTCAACATGGGCATATGAAGAAGGTGTTGTGCCAGTGGTGATAGGAGGATCTTGTGCCTGTGTGGAAGTCTGGCCCTCGGGATCCTCTAGATGAATCTCCATGTCCTCCGTCAGCGCAATGGCACCTCTACGAACTGGAGCCGGTGGAAGGTCTGCCTCATCCACAGCCTGGTCAGTGGGTTCGGACTCTCCTAACAATAGATCAAGGGGGATGTCCCCCGCAACACCAACCTTGGCCATCTCCTTCACCAAAGCTTTCTGAGTTTCATGCATCTTCTTCTGCACCTTGTTTGAAGCATCCCTGGCCTTCTTCATTTTCTTCACATATTTGCCCAAATAATCAATCTCCTTTTGTTGCTTCTCCATTGCCTCCAGAATTTTCTTCTGGTTTTCCACCACGCTCCTTAATGTGTCCTCCAGAGACGGAGGCAATGCAATGGTCGCCGGAGCTAACTGTGTTCCAACTGTAGCTGAAAGATTAGAAAGTTTAGATGAAGCTACCTGCAGCCAGTTGGTGATACCAACTAGAGTTTGGGACACCTTCATAGCTGTTTGAGGATAGGTGGATGATGATGGCACTAAGACTGGTATGGGTGTAGCAAGGTCTGATGGAGGATCACTGACAGCAGCAGTGGGGCCCTTATAAGGAACAGAGCCTTCAGCAACAGTGGAAGGCTCTGTGGCTGTGGAAGTATCGGGGGCTGCAGAGGTAGAGGCTTTCCCTATTTTCTTGGGTTGTCTGGCCCCTTCAAATGATACCAAGAGAAAGCTGACCAAGGCTGCATAAATGTGTCAAAATCCCTCCCCTCAATCTCATTGTCTCGGAAGTACATGGTCAGGAATGGGGAAAAGGATAAGAGGTCTCATTCATCTTCACGACCCGCTCTATCACTCGGCACATGATGTTCCCGATGTTGATTGGGATACTGTCCATAATAGCCCCGACTATCACCGCCCTGGAAAGGGGCATATCACTGTCATGTAGAACGGGGTCTATCCTACTGCACACAAATGTGGCCCATCCCCGGGCCTCAAAACTCACAGTATTCCGCTTTATGAGGGTGCCTCCAACCAACTAGTCGGGAGTAGTCCCTGGAGAAGCAATGACTGAAGCCAACCAAGGGCGAGACAAATCCTTCTGATTAACCTTCTCCAAATACCGAGTCTCATCAACCCTCCCGAAGCCCGCATAGTCATCGAAAGCACTTCCATTGTATAGGATTTTCAGGTTGCGAACTTTGGTGAGGTAAGTGCCCTTTTTGGTGAATGCCACATTGGTGTAGAACTCCTTCACCACAAACTAATTTGCATCAACCACCCGGGTATTGAAAAAGTCCCACTCCTCCCTTTCTAAGAACTGCTTTTTCACATTGGGATTGAGGGGTAGGAGGTTCTTGATGATGAAGGGCCGCTCCGGGATGAGAGATCTCCGAGGCCACATTTCTCTGAACTGATGGTAGGTAGATTCAGAGACAAACCGGTTCTCTCATGCTGCGAGGTTTTTGGTCCTTTGCAAACCAGCAACCTGTGCTAAGGTGTCTCCACCCCTCCCATCGTCAGATCCCTCGTCTGAACTCTCGAGGTTGATGGAAGGAGGGGCTGCTGAATGAGCTGCTAACTGGGTTGGTGCAGCTATGCCTTCAGGAGGTGTGGCTGAATAACTGGAGAGATCTTCAGAAGACTCCGAGCTAGTGGGCTCATTGATGACTCTCCTAGGCTTTGATAGTGCAGCTGCTAGAGCTACACCGCTCTGACCCTCCGAAGATTCCCGGGAGGGCAAGTATTCACTGGACTTCGACTCAGAGGGGCTTGTTCTTTTTCTCTTTTGTGATTTTCCCATTGCTTTTGTCGGGCCTGGTGGGTTTTGTTGCTTGCCCTTGCCTCGACCCCTTGAAGTATCACCCCTCTCGGGTTGCTTTTCCGGTCCACTTCTAGATCGCACCATGCTCTGCAATATGTAACATACATTGTCAATACATTGTATCTAAGCACCAGATAGAATTGCAGAAATAGAGAGTGAAACAGTGTGTTCAGGAACAAACCGCTGACCGCGGAAACGTGACCGCTGCAGCGGAGTTTTAATTGTTCTGAGAGTAAATTCTCTGAATCTCACAACCGCTGGCCGTGCTTTTTTGACAGTTGCAGCATTACACAGTACCGCTGTTAGCAGATTTCTAGAACGCTGCAGCGGAAACTTCAGATTGACAACATCATGGATTGGACCTCCGTTGTCAACGGAATTTTGAAACGCTACAGGGGAGGTTGGGCGCACAGTGCAATTAGGGAAAGGTTCATCAAACTTTGAAATTTTTTTCATGAAAATGTACGTGTGAATCACCCTTTTTCCCACATAGAACCCATAAAGCATTACCCCACATAGTAGAACACACTACCAATTCAATTTGTGACATTAGGATTGTATTAACTCTATACAAAAACAAATAAAAGGAAAATAAAAGAAAATAATCTAAAACTAATAACAATTAATCAACTAACAAAAATTAAACATGGAACATATCATTACATGAAAGATGAAGTTAAAACTCTATGACCAGTGAAAGGGTGAAAGCACAGTAAATATTAGGGTTTGGTAGCAAATGGATGAAAAGAGTAAAAAGGAGAGGGTCCCTCAGTATATATACTAGAGATATGGGACCCACAACCGACCTACCTAGCGTGGCAGCGGAAAAATATCATTGACCGCGCTTTTGGTTTTTCAAACCTGCTGGAATTTCACCCTTACCGCTGCAGCGGATTTCCATCGCCACAGCGAAGTGCACTCCGTGACAGCGAAATAGTGAACGCTGCTGCGGAGTGGAGATTCAGAGAGCCTATTTTGGGGGTCAATTGGACCGCTTTCAGCGGTTCGTTTCCGCTACAGCGCTTGGTCACCGCTGACATCGGAATTTTAGACCGCTGTAGCGGAATTGTACTTCTCTGCCCAGATTCCAATTTTTCACCTGTACTGCATCCACCAAGTCCTGCATCAACTTCATAACTGGTTAGTTCATATAAAATATATTCTACAAAAAACAACCAAAACAAAGAAAAGAAAACACTTGGGTTGCCTCCCAAGAAGCGCCCGATTTAACGTCGCGGCACCACGCAGGTTACCATTTTCACAAGAATTTCAGCAAAGCCACCACGTGGCTATCTTCAAATTTGCCCAAATAATGCTTGACCCGGTGCCCATTCACACGGAAAATCTTCCCATTCTTCTTTTTGAGATCAAGAGAACCAAAGGGTGTAACCAACACAACTTTAAATGGGCCACTCCACTTGGACTTGAGTTTTCCCGGGAAGAGACGAAGGCTAGAATTGAAAAGAAGCACCAAGTCTCCCACTTTGAACTCACGGTCTTGGGCATATTTTTCATGGAGGTACTTCATTTTCTCTTTGTACAAAGAATAACTAGCATATGCATGGAATCTAAACTCATTTAGCTCATTTAGGTGGTCAACTCTAAGATTTGCAGCTGTGTCCCAATCCAAGTTCAGCTTCTTCAATGCCCATAGTTCCTTGTTCTCCAATTCCACCGGAAGATGACATGCCTTGACATAAACCAACCGGTAAGGAGACGTTCCGATGGGTGTTTTGAAAGCAGTCCGGTAAGCCCAAAGAGCATGATCAAGCTTCCGGGACCAATCAGTCCAATTAGCATTCACTATCTTGGCCAAAATGTTCTTGATTTCACGATTAGACACTTCAACTTGGCCACTTGCTTGAGGTTGGTACGTAGTAGACACTTTATGATTGACTCCATACTTGGCTAACAATGAATCAAAGGCCCTATTGCAAAAATGAGATCCCCCGTCACTGATGATGGCATGGGGTGTCCCAAATCTTGTAAAAATATTCTTCTTTAGAAAACCAACCACACTACGGGCCTCATTGTTGGGAAAAGCGATGGCTTCAACCCATTTCGAAACATAGTCCACCGCCACGAGAATGTAGGTGTTTCCACATGAACTAACAAAGGGCCCCATAAAATCAATTCCCCAAACATCGAAGATATCCACCTCAAGGATTGTAGTGAGAGGCATTTCATCTTTCTTGGATATGCCATCCATTCTTTGGCATTCATCACACCACTTTACCAACTCACTCGCATCCTTGTACAAAGTAGGCCAGAAGAAACCACAAAACACTTTTGAAGCGGTCCTTGCCCCTCAATGATGACCACCATAAGGTGAGGAGTGGCATGACTAAAGAATTGACCCTTGTTCTTCTTCGGGAACACAATGCCGAATGACAACATCATTGAATATCTTGAATAAGTACGGTTCATCCGAATAATAATCCATGCTATCCCGTCTAAGCTTCTTCCTTTGGTTAGAAGAGAGCTCAAACGGAACAACACCGGTGACAATGTAGTTGGCGATGTCCGCAAACCATGGCATAACTTGCAAAGAGATGGATAGACGTTGTTCATTCGGGAAGCATTAATCTCAAGACCGTCACTTGGCCTCCCTTGCTCTTCCAAACATGGTCGGCAACTTGGTTCTCACTCCCCTTTCTATCAATGATCTACAAATCAAACTCTTGAAGCAATAACACCCACCGCATAAGTTTAGCCTTGGAATCCTTCTTCATCATAAGATACCGGAGCGCCGCATGGTCGATGTGAACTATGACCTTGGCACCCATAAGATAAGGACGGAATTTCTCCATGCAAAGACTATAGCCAACAACTCTTTCTTGGTGACAGTGTAGTTCATTTGGGTGGAATTCATTGTCTTGCTTGCATAGAAAATGGGGTGAAAGATCTTGGTCACCTTTTGGCCTAAAACCGCCCCCACTGCCACATCACTAGAATCACACATTAGCTCAAAAAGAGAGATCCAATCCGGCACGGTGATAATTGGTGTGGTGGTTAGCTTTTGCTTCAACAAATCATATGCACTCATACAATTTTCATCAAAGTGGAACTTGGCATCTTTTTCCAACAATTTGCAAAGAGGGTTCACTACCTTCGAGAAGTCCTTGATGAAGCGCCGGTAGAACCCCGCATGCCCAAGAAGACTACGAACTCCCTTCAGCGAAGTCGGAGGAGGCAATTTGGAAATGACCTCGATCTTGGCTTTAGCTACTTCAATTCCATTTCTTGAGATTTTGTGGCCCAGAACTATCCCCTCTTCAACCATAAAGTGATATTTTTCCCAATTGAGAACTAGGTTGGTTTCTTCACAACAAGAAAGGACTTTATCAAGATTGTTCAAGCATTCATCAAAGGAGTCCCCAACCACGTTGAAATCATCCATGAATACCTCTAGAAAGTCTTCTACCATATCAATAAAAATTGCCATCATGCACCGCTGAAATGTGGCGGGTGCATTGCACAATCGAAAAGGCATCCTGGAAAAAGCAAATGTCCCGTAGGGACAAGTGAAGGTTGTCTTTTCTTGGTCTTCTGGAGCTATCAAGATTTTATTGTAACCTGAATACGCGTCCAAGAAGCAATAAAAAGCTCTCCCCGCAAGTGTGTCAAGCATTTGGTCCAAGAAAGGCAAGGGGAAATGATCCTTGCGGGTCACTTTGTTCAATTTGCGGTAATCCATGCATACCCGCCAACCAGTGACTGTCCTTGTTAGAATAAGTTCATTTTTGTCATTTTGTACCACAGTCATTTTACCCTTTTTTGGAACACATTGGATCGGAGAAGTCCAAGCACTATCAGAGATTGGGTAGACGACCCCAACAATTAGCCACTTGATTATTTCTTTCTTCACAACCTCTTGCATTGCCTCATTTCACCCCAATTGGTGTTCTACGGAAGGTTTTGCTCCATCCTCAATAATGATCTTGTGCATACAAAATGCGGGGCTTATCCCCCGAATATCAGCAAGTGTCCAACCTATGGTCTTCTTCCTCCTTTTTAGCACTTTGAGAGTAGAGTCTACCTGCAATTTAGTTAGGCAAGATGAAAGTATAACAAGTAAAGTACAAGAAGTACCAAGAAATTCATACCTGAGGTGTGGTGGAAGTGGCTTCAACTCCAATATAGGTGGCTCTTCAATTGAAGGCTTTGTCGGAGGAGTCTTCCGATTCTACAAATCCAAGGATAACTTTCGAGGACCATATGAATAAGAACCAATGCCCTGCAAGGCATGGGTTCAACTCCAATATAGGTGGCTCTTCAATTGAAGGCTTTGTCGGAGGAGTCTTCCGATTCTACAAATCCAAGGATAACTTTCGAGGACCATATGAATAAGAACCCATGCCTTGCAGGGCATTGGTACTCTCGATCAAGCCATCCACCACAATATCATCGTGGTTCAATAAAGCTACTTCCACGGTGTCTTCAATATTTATCATTGAGCTTGTTTCATCAATAATGACCTCAGTGACAAGGTCCATGAAAAAACACACATCCGTGCTATTGGGTTGCTTCATTGATTGTCAAACGTGGAACACGACTTTTTCATCGCCCACCCGGAAGGTGAGCTCACCGACCTCCACGTCAACTAAAGCCTTCCTCGTTGCAAGTAAGGGCCTTCCCAAGATTATAGGAACTTCATAATCCACCTCACAATCCAAGATAACGAAATCCGCGGGCAAGATGAACTTGTCAACCCCCACTGACACATCATCAATGATCCCTAGAGGCCGCTTCATAGATCGATCCGCCATTTTAAGACGCATGGAAGTAACCCTAGGTTGACCAATCCCCAAGGTTTTGATGACCGAATATGGCATAAAATTTATGCTAGCTCCGAGGTCGCACAATGCCTTGGAAACATCCGCACTACCAATTGTACAAGGAATGGTGAATGCCCCGGGTTCTTCAATCTTGGGTGCCATTGAGTGCACTATTGCACTCACTTGGTGAGGCATCTTTATAGTTTTACACTCCATTGACCTTTTCTTTGTGACTTAGTCCTTTATGAACTTGGCAAACCCGAGCATTTTCTCTAAAGCTTCAACCAAAGGAACATTGATGGAGAAGATGTTCATCATGTCGATGAATTTCTTGAATTGGTTCTCATTCTTTTGCTTTGCCAACCTTTGAGGATAGGGAGGAGGAGGCCCAGGCAATGGTGCCTTTGCTTTTGACACAACCGACTCCGGAATGTCAATTACGTGTTCCCTAGATGAGTTCACGTCACTTTGAGTTCCCTCATCATGGTCATGAATATCAATCCTCACTTCACTCATTGTTGGCTCTTCCACCACATGCTCAACCTCAATCGGAACCTCATCATTTGGCAAGTCATCACCATCAACAACAACTCTCTTTTGTTTTGAAGAACTAGCCTCACCACCTCGTCCACTTCTCGTGGTCACCGCCATGGCGTGACCGGTATTGTTGTTGTTGTTGTTGTTACCACCCTTGGGGTTTACCACCATATAGCTAGATATTGCTCCCTTCGGGCGTGTGTTCAAGGCTTGTGAGATTTGTCCCATTTGAACTTCAAGATTTCGAATGGAAGTGTTATGGGAGGCAAGTTGAGCATCCGAATCCGCATTGCAGTCCATCATTTGTTTGAACATTTGCTCAATTCTACCGATGTAATTACTTGAGGAACCTTGGCCTTGTGATTTATAGGGGGTGGATTTTTAGGTTGTTGATACATCGGGGGCCTTTGAAAGCCCGACCCTCGATTACCGTTTCCACCCTAATTGTTGTTCCCGCTCTAATTATTGTTGTTGTTGCCTCCCCACTGTTGGTTGTTCCACAATTGCTTGAGTTGTTATTATTGTTCCAATGGCCTTGTCTTTGATTGTTCCAATTTTGGTTGTTGCTTTGATTGTTCCTTTGCCTTTGAAAATTGTTGGCATACATCACATCTTCATCTTGATCATCATAAGAATCCTCTTGACTATACCCACTCGCTCCTTGGTCACATTGAACATTGTTGTTTTGCATTGGATTTTCCCGAGGTCTTCGCTTGTTCATCAAAACATTTACCCCCTCCATAGCGTGCACTTTCTTAGGCTCTTGTAGTTGTTGAAGTTGCGCCTTAGCAAGTTTATTCATGGTGGTAGTAAGCTCCGCAATTGCTTGCCCATGTTCTTGAAGCTCTTTATGAAGGCCATTAACACCTGGATCACCCTGAGGCACATTAGCTTTGCTTTTCCATGTTGATGAAGTGTCAGCCATTTCATCTAAGACCTCACATGCCTCATTGTAGGGTAGCTTCATGAAGTTTTCCCTAGCCAATTGATTTACCACACACTGATTGGTGGTATTTATGCCTCGGTAGAATGTCTGTTGTATAATGGCCTCAGTCATGTCATTGTTTGGACACTCCTTTATCATGGTCCTGTAGTGCTCCCAAATCTCATGCAGAGGTTTATTTGGCTCTTGCTTGAAAGCCAATATTTCATCTCTAAGCGCTGCCATGTGACTAGGGGACAAAATATTTGCAATGAACTTGTCTGCTAGCTCATCCCATGTGGATATGGAATGGTTGGGAAGTCGCTCCAGCCAGCCTAATGCTTTCCCTCGGAGAGAGAAAGGAAATAGCCTAAGCCTTAATGCATCCTCTGAGACGTTTGTTTGCTTTCTCCCCCAGCAGGTATCAACGAACCCCTTTAAATGCTTGTAAGCATTCTGGTGTGAAGCTCCTGTGAATTACCCACGCTGCTCCAAGAGTGTCAGCATCACATTTGTGATTTGGAAGTTCCCCGCCCGGATTCTAGGCGGGATAATAGCACTCGCGTACCCCTTGTTTGCTAGCACCCGAGGGGCAGCTCTGGGAGGTGGAGGCGGGGGAGGGTCTGTAATATCCCCATTAAGATTGGCCTGGCGGCCCCGTCTTGGAGGTGGTACTTGATTTAGATCATCTTCTCTATTGTCAAACACTTCCTCTCCCGGAATAATATTACCCAAAGGATCTGCCATTAGTACCTGAATTGATTCAACACACACGTTAACAAAAGAAGGAAGGAAAAACACACTACACCACTATTCACGTAGATAATTAACACCGTAAAAGCTCCCTGGCAATGACGCCAAAACGTGATCAGCTCCCGCCTATACCACTAAAGAGTAGAAAGTACGGGGGTCAATGCAGCTTTTACCCGAAGGGTCGGGATTGATTTCCACAAGGAGCTATATATGTTGGAGTCGAGTGTCTAAGTGATCTAGTAGCGTGTTGTGTTCTTAATTGCACTTCTCACAAAAAGGGTTTGCAATTATACTATGATTTTAGCCTAATTGAAATTACGAACAAGCTAACTAATTTTTTTTTGAAGATTTTCTCAGTTGATAAAAGGGACTAGGGCTGTGACTTCCACCTAGGTGAGCAATTAACGGGTCTAAAATCTAGAATGAGATTGTGAAATGGGGATTTATGGTATAACCTCATGCTAAGGTACTCACCCACTACCTCTCGGTAATATGGGTGACTTTACCCAAAATTGGCGTTCTCAAGCACAATTGGGTATTTCCATGAACCGCACGAATTAGCTTACTGGGGCTATCAACCTCTTGAGCTCACCCCAATATTTTGTTAGCTTAATTACCTAGACTTGGGTCATCTTTCTCAAGAGTGACCCTAGTCATAAAGGTTTGACATAGTGTTTGCAACCACTAAATATGAGATTTATGCAAAAATTAAGCTAAATACCAAACACCCATACACATAATCACTCTAAAACTGAAAACCCATTATGTACCCACACTAGAGTTGGGTCACAACCCTAGCTAATGGGTCTAGCTACTCATGAATGAAGAATAAACACAAGTATAAGATGAATTTAAGCTCATAATTATAAATTACAAGATGATAATTGAAGAACTATGGCTAAAGCTAAGCTAAAATTACTCAAAATAGCAAAAAAGTGTTGTTCACGTGTTCTCCAAACGGCTGATTATCTAAAAAATGAAGAAAAGATCTATTTATACATGGCTGAAAATACTTGACAAAGATGCCCCTACGGAGAATCCGCTCCCAGCGTAATTCTGAGCGCTGGGGCGAAGAGACTTCCGCTATAGAGGATAAATGACCGCTGCAGCGATTTTACACTTTCCAAGTCTATGATTCTTCAACTTCGCGCCCAGCGGAATATTGAAGCGCTGCAGCGGAATAATACCGCTGACCGCGGAATCATGAAATCCTAAGTTTTCCAACTCTCTGAAGTTCCTTAAACGCTCCCAGCGGATAATTGAGCGCTGCAGCGGTAGATGGACTGCTGCAGTGAAAAAGTGGTGCGGACAGCGCTTTGAAAGTCCTTGAAACACAGCTCTTTGAAGTTTGCAGCGTGGTAGCGAAGAGAAATCCGCTGTAGCGATGGGACAAACGCTGCAACAGAAATATGAGTGATGCAGCAGTTTAGCTGGGTCCTGAAATTTTGCAAGTTCTGCTTCTTATTGAGGACTTTTGGATCAATATTTGCAAATCCACTCAGTTCCTGCAATTCAAACCACTTGCATCAAAATGTGAGGTTAGTTAAGACAATTGTTGCCTCAAAAACCTAAGAAAATGGGGGCAAATAGTAGTATAAATCACTAGTTATCACTTACTATCATGGTCATTTGGTACCTTGTATGGCATTAGTCCATAAATACGGGGTATTATAGCTTGGACCGTATTTTATCCTAAATTGTCAAACATCGACGAAACTCATTTCTTTGATTTTCTTACTTCTCACCATCACGAATTTACTCATCACTTGTTTGAAGTAACATAATGCTTATAATCTCAAAATAATCTCATTCCCGAGCTTATCGAAACTTTAACGTACGAAAATGCATGATATCTCATTTCCGAGCTTCCATCAATTTACTTATGGCGTACTTTCACATACGAAAACATGGGGTGTAACATCATTTCCCCCTTTGGAACATTTGTCCTCGAATGTTGATTGATGCACTTATCATTTTCATAACCTATGTCTTCTGAATACTTGAGTACTCATCTTGCCATCTAGGCAACTAATCTGTGAATGAATCCCAAAGGCCAGGGCGTTCCCCCCTTTAGGTCTCTTTCTCACACCACGAGTCATGGTCGAAATCCTTCCAATCTTGTAATTGTTGCTACCTTTTATCATGCAGCCTGTACGACCCTGACTTTGTAAGTGCGCCTATGCGACTCTTCTTTCCTTTTTTCCTCCAGCTTTTAGCCAACATCTAGGCCTCACTTGGTAAACATACACAGAGTTAAATAAGATGTCCCTATAGGCATCTATACTGAAGTTCTTTGCTCAGTACTTTGTCGAACTTAAGAATATTGTTATGTCTTATTTCATAGACCTGATTATTCATCCGTACGACGTTACTGCAGCTAGGTAGGTCATACTATACCATAGCTCTTACCTTGGTTTTATTATTATCGAGGTCTGGTACCCAATTCCATGTTACTCTCTCACTTTTTATCAGGGATGTATAAATCCAAATCGTTCAATGCTTCCTTATTATTGTTGATCTAAAGGATGGAATCCTTATCTCTTCTCATACGTTTGAACTTTATCCATCTATTGTCGATTCACCTTAACGTTGATTCATAATCTACCACTGATAATTTGACCTCTTATGTAACATTGCCGCTAAGGCCCACGTCTCATCGAGGACATCTAGAGTAATTAGACTGATCTACCTAGGGGCGATACTATACTTCCATAACCGTATTTCATAGCATCCCAATGTGATTCACCTTACGTCGGTATTTTAATCCTCTACAATTCATGAAATCTCCATTTTTTCTTTTTCAAATCATTACTCAAGCAAAGGCCCAAACTTCATCCTTTATTTATCACAATTACACCCTCATTCTACTACCAGGGCAACATTCCATCTCTTCTAAATGGTACTAGTCTTAGACTCCTTTGAGTCCATTCAAGCTATACTGAGCTTTCTATAACTTTGAGAAAACATCAGCTCTTCTTGTTTTCATGGGCTTAATCTTGAGGACTTATCGATTTTCGTTACCCTATTACTCGCCTTTCCTTATCCTTACTCATGCCTTCTTAAAACCTTGTCGCTCTACCATACTTTCCTTGTTTTCATGGGCTTAATCTTGAGGACTTATCGATTTTTGTTACCCTATTACTCGCCTTTCCTTATCCTTACTCATGCCTTCTTAAAACCTTGTCGCTCTACCATACTTTCCTTGTTTTCATGGGCTTAATCTTGAGGACTTATCGATTTTTGTTACCCTATTACTCGCCTTTCCTTATCCTTACTCATGCCTTCTTAAAACCTTGTCGCTCTACCATACTTTCCTTGTTTTCATGGGCTTAATCTTGAGGACTTATCGATTTTTGTTACCCTATTACTCGCCTTTCCTTATCCTTACTCATGCCTTCTTAAAACCTTGTCGCTCTACCATACTTTAGCTTGCGACCTACACATATCCATTTATACTACTCACAAACTTCCTTCAACTTGCTGGTACCATAGATTTCCTTGTGTTATTCAGGAACATCAAGAGAGAAATCACGTCGTCTCTAATTCTTCTTTACTCTCTTAACCAGACCTCTCAGTACCTTGCAACAATGGGATGGAAGGTATTGCACTGACGACGCCGCTATTATTCCTGGATACTGAATCCCAACTCTTCTAGCCTTCTATCTGAAGTATGGACTAAACACAACCTTCCGTATGTGAATATCTCGTACGTTGTTCACCTTTACCTTACTTGCTTTAAAATCTCGCATCAACTCTTCTATCTATTTCATAACTTCCCTTCCACATAGGTATGATGTACATCCACAACTTGAAGCTTTATTGTAATACTTGTACCTCTAGTGCATACACAATCTGGTGGGAGCTTCATACCGACTCCTTATGAGACTGGTACTCTTCTAACTGGCTTCCTCGTAGAGACGTTATATAATATTGTTGTTGTACTATCTCTCTTTGTATCTCTGATATTAAGAGTGATTCTGCAATGTTCGCAATTACGATTTATATAATTTTCTGGGTAAATTAATCAAACTCCTGATTTACTTAGTTGATGTAACTCTTTAGTTTACTCTTCCCTCTGATCAACCTTTATGTAGGCTTAAACTATCTTCCGATCTGTGGCTCCTGGTATTAGTTATTACTTTAGCCTTTCATGGGCGCTACGGAATATCCACGATACAATCTTCTAACAATTCAATCCTTTGTCTATGGCCTGGACTCAATCTTTCTTTAACTTATAACGGAGTCTTCTACGGCTGTATGATTGTCAACATATAAACTGCATGGATAATATTCCAAAATCTTGAGTGCGTTCATAACGTAACTAACTCCGAATCATTGATCGAATAATTCTTTTCGTTCCTTCTCAACTTTCTTTAAACATAAGCTATTACCTTTCCTGGTCTTTCTGCCTCCTTGTCACGTGCATACTTAGCTTATCTTAGTTTCCACTCATGCCGGAGTTTTCGGGAACCTCATATGATCTCGAATATTACTTTTGATTTTACTTCCCGTACATTATCCACGGTAGGTGTCACTTCCTTATGGAGTGCATACAATGTTGTTGTGAGACTGTTGTTACACGACCATTTCCTCTTTAGGTCATTGTGCTTAGGTTGAAGCCTTTTTTCTTATTTCCTTAGCTAGTCTTTTGTTGTAGTACTTAGGGAGACATTCTGTCTCTTGTAAAGTTGCAATCTTGTTATATCGTTTACCCGACAAAATCTTTTTGATATTCTTCCTTGCCTATAATTATCCGTAGTTACTTACCTCCAGGCTCATGTGCTCGTAGGGTCATTTCTGAACTGAAATGCTGACAGTCTTCCTAGTGGCACTCTCTTTTATTTACGTAACACTCATATTGTACCTTTTAACGACCCAACTCCTATATGAATATTTCTCAAGGATCACGATATCATATCTGCGAGACTGAATTCCCTATGCTGGGGTTCATTATGTTTATCTTGCACGATCTGTTGATTTGTCTGTATCCTCTTGTCTATCCATAATGAGGCTCTTCCTGAATCAACTAACAACTACTCGTTGGCCCATTCTCATATCAATATTCCGCGTAATCTTTCCTGGGTTATTTTCTTTGTTTTAACTTACGTCTCGCACTGGCTCCTTATTTATCAATAACATCTCAGGCAGGAACCCTTACTTGCGAGGGTGACACTTAGTGTAACTGGAACATACAGTCCCTTAAGCTTAAATTTTCTCACATTGCTTGCTTTAGGGAAGCGTCTTCCTAAATGACCTTTAAAGGTTATTCTTATGTCGTCCATTCTATTATCGCCGGAACGGAATATGAAATTCTCATGATGTTGACTATTATCAAATCACTCATTCCCTAATTCATGTTTAGTTTATCTTGTTCACCAACTCATGTTGATTTCTATTACACTGGGGTTTAACTCTCCCTTCTGGTAGTCGTGTTAGAGTCACGAACTTATTTCTCGAAATGAGGATATGACTTTATAGCCTAAACTCTTTTGTTGTTTCAAGGCCTGGCTCGTCTCGTCTTTTCCTTCACTTGACTATATACTCTATAATACTGTCATTTTTTAATCTACCATTGTCATCCATGCATCACATCTACTCATAATGCTTCATTAACTCTCTTCTCATTTCCTGCTAACATTTCTCTATCACTTATTTGAAAATTTCAACACGACATTCTTTTGCTTTTAGCTCCTCTTGCTCCATCTACTGGCTCTTCGGGTTGCCTAACATTCTTTCTCTACTAGGGACGGGAGCCACACTAAGATAATATTTATCCCTTCCAGGCTTCCAGTGCCTATCTTTGTAGTACTCATATCTAGCTATACTATTTTAGAGTGCATCATTAGGGTGTCTCACAAGGAGATCTATTACCACATTTGCAATATCCTTTGGAATGGCAGCTAACGCTAACAATCCATCCAACATTTTGGGTTATTTCAATCCCAGCTGGATCCTGATATCCCGTCCTTCTTAAACCATATCATCTAGATCCCATAGGGCATAACTGAGATCGGTGTGGCCAATTGTACATACCACTATTACTGTTGAAGGTAACTCAAAATGCTTATATCTCTCTTCCTGAATTGGAAATAATGATCATATTTACTAACTAGGTACCTCGTACCTTTCTTCATCTTGATTCTTTTACTTGTTGAAATTTGTATCTATCTTCTGAATCTCTCATTGCCTTTAACCATAGGGGTGGATAGATATTCTTGCCTCAAGGATCCTTATCAAGAAGCTTACACGTCTTGGTACACACATCTTATCTATCATAGGAATGATTCAAACTCGAATTCCTCTAACTCAACTTTTCCACAACTATATCTCTTACCAACCGTCTTTCTGGATGTAGGTATCATTGTATTACGAATATAATAGAATTTAGGAATTTGAATTTCTACGACTAAGCTCTACCACACGATCTAGAGTAATAAGAAAGAGTGACACTTGTAAATGCCCTGTAGCCTCCTGCTTATAAGTGTGGTACACGACACACCCAGAAACAAGACTCTACTAGACACGACTTGTAGACTCCCTAGGACAGAACTGTTCTGATACCACTTTTGTCACGACCAAATCGATGGGACGAGATGGAGACCTGATACATAACTCAACCGAGTACCAACGTAACGTATTTTTCATATCATTCTATCATAGGTAAATGAACCGAGATAAAGCATGAGTGAATACAAACTTATACATATGACAAACTCACCTATAAGACCACAATGATCACTCGTACACTGAACATAGGCCGACAAGGCCATACAATCTTTCACGTACACGACATATGTCTACAAGCCTCTAAGAGTACATAAATGTCATAAAGGTCGGGACAGGGCCCCTCCATACTAATCAATACATGTCCTAAACATATTTTATCATAGGTAAATGAACCGAGATAAAGCATGAGTGAATACAAACTTATACATATGACATACTCACCTATAAGACCACAATGATCACTCGTACACTGAACATAGGCCGACAAGGCCATACAATCTTTCACGTACACGACATATGTCTACAAGCCTCTAAGAGTACATAAATGTCATAAAGGTCGGGACAGGTCCCCGCCATACTAATCAATACATGTCCTAAACATACTAACCAAATAAGCAACTCCAGAGCAAATGAAGCGCACCATCACCATCCGCCGAGCTGATAGCCTACTTGGAGGACTCTCATCCTGTCTATCGAAACCTGCGAGCATGAAACGCAGCGTCCCCAGGAAAAAAGGACCTCGGTACGAATAATATACCGAGTATGTAAGGCACATAAATATGTACATAAAAGACATGGAAGAAATATAGAGTAAATGACTCAACAGTAAATCTGAATAACTCTGTAAATCATGAAATACATATAGTGATATTTTAGACTTTAATACTACACAATAATATAAGTTAATTGTGCAGTACCCAATTTTCGAGTGCTGTCTAATAAGAAGAACCTGGTTCTTCTTGGGGTACTACTTTCTACTGTTGCAGAATAATAAAGCAGTAAAGTAAAGACACATAGATTTTTACGTGGAAAACACCTGGCTCAAAAGGTGAAAAAACCACGACCTACTCCTCAGTAGGATTTTCTCAAACACTTCACTAAAAACTCTGAGCCAAACGGACTTACAAAATAAACTCTTTTGTAATCCTAGGACTAACTCTAATCCTCTTTGTATCAACTAGCCTCTAGCTAATTTCTACAGATTTCAAGCTAACTCTAACTTGAACAATGTGTACCTATTATTTTTTCTTCTATGAAAGCTGAAAAGATACAATGTTAAAACTTCTACTACAATCAACTAGACTCATTACACAAACGATGAAACTGTTTTTTCTAGTTGGACTGTAGCCTTCGCACAATACTTCTGCTTGCAAAATATCCTGTGAACTTTGCTTTTTAGAACTTTATTCACTTTAGTCTTTGTGCGTCAACAATTTTAGCAGTAATACATTGAGTATAATTAGAGTCAGTTGTTGAGTACATGGTTCAATTCTGGTCCAACTCTACCTGGGTATACGAGTTCGACTATGACTCAACTTCCTTCTCTATTTTCGTCCTTGCTGAAATTAGCTTCAATATTCTTTATCAGTTTGCAACCTTTTCGTATTAGGAGACTTCCTTTTAGTTCTTTGATACTCAACAATCACTGATATTTCCTATGCATGAACAATTCTTGTGCCAACTGTTCCGTTAAGATGTGTGTGCTCTGATTGACCTGGTTCAACTTGTCAATATTCAAAACCCATTCAGTGACATGGGCCAACAAATTCTCCCTTTTTGAATATGACAAACTCTGTGCTTTTATCCTGTATACACTTCAAACACTTTGTATAGTTTCAAGCATTAATCATTGAGAACCAGGTTCATTAGGTTATAAATATCACTTTTTTGAAAAAAAACACAACACCAACACACATCTTCCCCTTTTGGCATCATCGAAAAGTTGCAAAATGATACTTACCAATTTTTAATTCTTACTCATGGCCAAATTTAGGCAACTGCAGGTGCAAGCATGATTAATCAACACAAGAAACCAATAATGTAAGCTAAATTAGAAATTGAGACAATTATTTTTATTTTTTTTATTTTTTTAAAATCAGCAAACTTAATTGATTTAGTATTGCACATCAAACACCAACAGATTAAAGCAAAAACGATCAAAACATGAGCAAAACAGAAAAAACTGAAACCACAAAAGCTAGACACTGTCCCAAACTGGGCACTTGAAAGATAACTGTGAAGCACTGGATAGACCTAAGGCTGGGAGGGTGCAGATGAGGTTGGGTTCTTGGTTTGAAGGAGGGACATCATTTGGTTTAGAACACCTTCATTTCTCTCCTTCTCCTTTGCAAGTTCTGCTTTTAGAGCATCACGCTCAGCTTCCACCTCAATTAAGCGAGATTTCAATCGAAGGATCTCCATATCCTTTAACTCATTTTCCTACACTAAGATTCGGACCTTGCTATTTACTAGTTGCTTCCCAGATGAACCAGGTTCATCTGCCGGAGTAGTGACAAGATAATCACAAGACATCAGCGTGTCCTTCCCAAAATAATCTTTAGCTGTAGCCATCTTAACCTTCTTTGCAGGACTTCCAAAGTGAGTTAGAACTACAGTCAGAATAAAGCCATAAGGGATTGCACGAGCTTTAGTCCCATTCACCACTCTGTCCAAGAGCTGGATTATGAACGATGGCCAATTTATCTGCTTGCCTCTGTAAAGACACTCCATGAGGGTCAAATCCATATAATTAGCAATGTGTCTTCGTTCTTGTCTGGGCAGCA
Source organism: Nicotiana undulata (assembly GCA_005239495.1). Lineage (NCBI taxonomy): Eukaryota > Viridiplantae > Streptophyta > Magnoliopsida > Solanales > Solanaceae > Nicotiana > Nicotiana undulata. Next base: position 4,685 of record ML265018.1, on the reverse strand, counting down.
AGAATTTGATCACAAATTCAAAAAAAAGCTTATGCTCATGCTTCATATCATTCTTGTACACAACCCTGGGTTCAAGATCCTTCTCATCGTCGCAAAAGAATCTGGTGATACTGAGTGCTGAGGACATTCCATCTAAACACGGCCATCTCTGCCTTGTGTAGTCTTCATACCCCTCAGCAGGAATATCTAGAGTCACACCCAGTTCTTGAGCATCAAAGGAGACTTCAACTCCATTGACTAAGGAGGTGACCTTGCCTCCAATGACTGTGGCATTCCCCATGAACTCCACAACTTCATCCCTGACCAGCCTGCCTTCCACGCGAAGGACCATGTCCTTCCAGCATTGCGCTACCAGAAAATCCAGTAGATACCTCATTCCAGGCTCCTCCAAATCCTTCATCAACTTTCCCTTCAAGATCGTTCTCTTTCCAAACATGGCAACTCTGTCAGTAGTCACTTCACCAACCTCCATCTCTTCCTCTCCACTCCACTCTTCATCCTCATCCTTCTCAACAATCTGCACTTTTTTCACCTTTTTAATCTTAGACCTTGTCCTTGTAGCAGTACTCGCAATGATGGTGGACATAGTAGCTGACTTATTCGAAGAATCCTTAGCCTTTTTGGGCTTGGGTGTCCCAATTACCACTGGAGCAGCCTGCTCCTCTTGTTGGACCAGGTCCAACGACTCCTCTTCTAACACAACAACCTCGACAGGCTCTCCGACTTTGGCTTTACCTTTATCTACTCTCTTTCTCTTGCTCTCTTGCAGAGCCTTTTCTAACTTCTCTTCCTCCTCTCTTACAGTATTTCACGTAGCACGTACCTTAGGAACAAGTACCTCAATAGAACAAGCAACTTTCCTTTTCTTTGAAGGAACTGAGGCTTTAGACTTCTTGAACTTTGGATTCCTTCTTTTCATGGGGTTATATGAGTCCCCCAACTTCCTCAGTCTTTCAGCCAAAATTTCTCCCCCAGAAGAAATGTGTTCATCTATTGCTTTCATCAATTTCTCCAACCCAGCATCATCTTCCTCAACTCCACTAGTTCCCCCTAAGATTGTGACATCTTCTTCAAGATTTTCAAGAATAAGACCACATATTGCCGGTGTGGTACCATCCTCTCCCGATCCCCTCACATTTACATCTCCCTCGATCTCAAGAGGGTTCTCTTTCCAAGATTTTCTTTGCCTTTTAGGCACTTCAACATCCACCACAGACCCCACCAACACAAATCGTTGATCAGCAGTATTTGTTTTAGAGATAGCATCAGAATTACTTTTCTCAACACTGGTTGAACCAGGTGCTTCATCTTCATTGGCTGATTTGAATGATTCATTGGACGATTCTAGTTTGGAGCCTTCTTCAGCATGCAATAATTCTTCTAAGAATTTGGCTCTTGAACCAGAACCCACAGATTTGCGTGCAAGAACTTTTACACGATGAGGCTTGGGGGCTGGGGTAGGGTTTGGTGTGGGTTTTGGGAATACTAGGGTGTTTCGGGGTTGTTGACTTTTCTGGAGACTGGGAACTATACACTGAGGGAGAATTTGAGTCTGATTCATAGTTGCCTCCATCATAATCTCTGTTTGGAGATGAATCAGAAGAAGCTGGTGGAGGTGACGACATGATTTTGAATTGTTTAGAGAGAAGAAAGACAGGAGGCAGTAGAGATTGTGAGTAGAGTGAGTTGAAAAAGGTTCGACTGTTGCTTTATGCACAATGGGTAATGATGGCCTTTTTATAACTTATGGCTGGGGAGATTACAACGGAAGAGTATTAACTCAAGTAGGATACTAATCGATTCAGAATTGTCATTGATTAGACATTGAGTGGACAGTTACTTTCCCCCTAAAACTAGGCTAATCAAGTGAGGTGGGACTTCTTGAAACTGGTTCATTATTTGGATAAGTACGAGAATTGAATTCGAACCACAAATAGATAGAATCCTGCTCATGTATGACTGTACTTGAATTAATACATGTATGGAGATGAGAACGTATCTTGTCAGTTATGTGAACCAGCATGGATGAACCAGCTCCATCCAAGTAAAATCCTTTATTTGCCTCAATTTACAAAAGTAGAGAAACATCATTATCAACTAGGAAATCATATTAATACATGGCAGAAGAGTATGGCAATAAAGACATAATACTGAGCAGTGATTAATTTGACTAAGTACCTAATTTGAATTTTCTAGCCAGATTTGTTTTTCATTTGTTCATTTTTTCATTTTTTTTTCAGTTTTTGTTTTTCATTTTGGTGATCTTAATCATCCCTAATTCAATACCGTTTCTCTCATAATGCTCCCTACTCAGTGCTTTGATAAATATATCAGCAATTTGACGATCAATAGCACAGAATTTGATTGAGATCATTCCTTTTTCATAGTTGTCCCTCAGAAAATGGTGCCTAACATCTATGTGCTTAGTTCTCTTGTGATGAACCGGTTTCTTCGTCATACTAATTGCACTAGTGTTATCACAGTAAATAGGAATACATCCCACATCTATACCAAAGTCCAGGAGTTGTTGCTTGATCCAAAGCCACTGGGCACAACAAGAGGCTGCAGCCACATATTCAGCCTCAGCAGTAGACAAGGCTACTGAATTTTGTTCCTTGGTGGCCCAAGAGACAAGGCAGGAGCCCAAAAAGTGAGCCATGCCTGAAGTACTTTTCCTGTCAACCAGGAAACCTGCATAATCAGCATCAACATATCCTACAAGGTCAAAATTACTACCTTTAGGATACCAAAGGCACAAATCAGTGGTGCCCTTAAGATATCTCAAATTCTTTTTACTGCAGTGAGGTAGGACTCCTTTGGATTGGCTTGAAACCTAGCACATAGTCCCACACTGAACACGATATCAGGTCTACTTGCAGTAAGATAGATTAGAGACCAAATCATTCCTCTGTATGTCTTCTGATCAACGGATGAACCAGGTTCATCCACATCCAATTTTATAGTTGTGGCTATTGGGGTGTCTATCTCCTTTGAGTCCTCTATTTTGAACTTCTTGAGGAGTTCTTTCACATATTTCTGTTGATGAATCATTGTACCATGTGGAGTTTGCTTGATCTGCAAGCCTAAGAAGAAAGTTAGCTCATCCATCTTACTCATTTCAAACTCACTCCCCATGAGTGTAGCAAATTCCTTGCTAAGCTTATCAGTAGTTGCCCCAAATATGATATCATCAACATATATTTGCACAATCAGAAGATCCTTTCCCTTTTCCTTTAGAAACAAATTAATATCTATTTTGCCTCGTTTGTACCCATGTTTCAGTGGGAATTTTTACAATCTCTCGTACCAAGCTCTAGGTGCTTGCTTGAGACCATAGAGAGCCTTGTAAAGTTTATATACATGATCAGGTGATTCTTTTCTTTCAAAGCCAGGAGGTTGTTTTACAAATACATCTTCCTTCAAATAGCCATTAAGAAAGGCACTCTTGACATCCATCTGATGAAGAGTGAATTCCATGTGTGCAGCAAATGCTATAAGAAGTCTGGTTGCCTCCAATCGTTCCACAGGGGAAAAGGTCTCATCATAGTCAATTCCCTCTTCTTGGCTGTATCCTTGAACAACCAGTCTTGCCTTATTTCTTGTAACAGTTCAATCCTCATCGAGCTTGTTCCTGAAGACCCACTTGGTGTCAATTACTGATATGTCTAGTGGCCTGGATACCAAGTGCCATACTTGACTCCTCTCGAATTGATTCAGATCTTCTTGCATGGAAGTTACCCAGTCAGCATCTTACAGGGCTTCGGCAATGTTTTTTGGTTCAATCAAGGATAGAAAAGCATCGAACGCACACAGATTTTTCAAGGAGGATCTAGTTTTGATTCCAGATCTCAAGTCTGTTATGATGTTCTCAAGAGGGTGAGAGTTTTGATATCTGTGTGGTTTGAGTACCAGTTATTCATTTATGGATTGTTCCATGTTGTCTTATAGTTGTGGAACAAGATCAGGGACAGGATTTTCATGTAGAGTCCCCCCTGTCGTGTTGCGTGGGGTTGTTGGACCTAGTCCATTACCTGTTCCATCTGCCATAGGTTCTTCAATGTGGTCATTTCTCCTTACCAGTCCAAGCTCCTCGTCTTCTGGTTCCTGTCTCTCAGAAAGAGTGTTAGTTTCATCAAAGACAACATGTACACTTTCTTCTAGCCACATAGTTCTTTTATTGTATATTTTATAAGCTTTGCTATGTGTTGAGTATCCCAAGAACACTCCCTCATCACTTCTGGGATCAAATTTTCCTAGATAATCTTTTCCATTATTATGCACATAACACTTGCATCCAAAATCCCTAAGATGAGATATGTTGGGCTTTCTCCCTTTAAGTAATTCATAGGAAGTTTTCTCTACCAGAGGTCTGGTCATGCATATATTGATAATGTAGCATGCAGTGTTTATTGCTTCTGCCCAGAAGCTGTGAGGTAGTTTGCTTGATAGAAGCATGGTTCTTGCCATGTCTTCAAGAGTTCTGTTTTTCCTTTCAAACACCCCATTTTGCCGTGGGGTTCTAGGAGCAGAAAAATTGTGATTAACACCATGTTCGTCACAGAACTCAGCAAACTTAGCATTCTCAAACTCAGTACCATGGTCAGATCTTATGGATGCTAGCTGATGTCCTAACTGATTTTGAATCTTCTTGAATGAGGTAAACATATCAAATGCTTCATCCTTAG